>MU401521.1:60728-73839 GCA_022579005.1 Poronia punctata | reverse complement strand
GCCCCCCCCCCCCCCCCCCCCACATCTGTTTCTCTTGCTGGATTTGTGACGAATAGGGGCTAAACCTCGGCGACTTAGTTATTCTTGACCTTCACAGTCAACTCGATACGGTGCATGAGCTGCAAGAACGAAAACACAAAGGCAAATGCCACGATGGTCAACGACCTGATATATCCACAGAATGTGGGTAGACCTGCTTCTCTTTCCGGGTCTAGTGATAGAGGAGCTAACGAGAAGAAGAAACCGGGCCAGAGAAATGTTCGTGTCAAGAGCCCGACCTTTTCCCAGGTTCTTAAGATGAGCGTGGAACGAGAGGCGACGAACAAGGGATGGTGCAACAGCTGTCATCGATATAGGGATCTAGCGAGCAGGAAGACGATTCACAGCGTCCCTCGTGTGCTGATGCTCAACGCTGGCAGCATGACACCCGAGCGACAGCAGCTCTGGGCCACGCCCGGCTGGTTGCCCGAGGAGATTGGTATTATTGTCGACAATGGCAACTTCTTCTGCTATGAAGGGGATGACCTGAAACTGCACCTACAGCGCGGCATGCATAACATTACCGTGTATTCTCTTACCGGGCTGGCCGTCAACATTGAACGCGGCCAACAACAGCAGTCTCATCTCGTTGCTATGGCGAATGGTAAGTATTTATTTTCACCTCTTTCTTCTTACTATATATAACACTCTCTTATGCTGTCCCGGGAATGATGCTGACCTGAAACAAAAAGTGGCACACTCGGCACCAACTCCACCCGGTAAGAGTCAGTGGTATCTCTTCAACGATTTCCATGTGAAGCCCGTCCCTACCAAGGAGGCTTTAGCCTTCAACACTACTTGGAAGAGCCCCTCGGTTATCACGTACCAAGTGAGATCAGCCAACAACCAGCTCGACTCCAGCTGGAAACAGAATCTGGATGCCCAACTCTTGTACCTCGACCTTCAGTAAGACTCCCAGCTCCCATTTTGTGTGTTAATATAACAGTCACTAACAAAACGCAGACCTAACCAAGGGAACAAGACATACAAGACACTCGTTCGGGAGACGGAGCCGGCAGGACCCGATAGTATCGTAGCCATCGACACGGAATTCGTCAAGATTTCCCAGCCGGTGGTAGAGGTGCATTCAGATGGCGACTCCAAGATCATCCGACCTACAGTGCACGCCTTGGCTAGGACTTCCATCATAAGAGGGACTGGCATGGACGAGGGTGTACCTTTTATCGATGACTATATCACTATCAAGGAGAAAGTAGTCGACTACCTAACGTCATATTCCGGAATCACGGCCGAGGACCTGGACAAGTCGATCGCCGCACAGCGGGGACACAACCTGGTGCCACTAAAGATGGCATACAAGAAGATATGGATCCTCCTGAATCTCGGCTGCAAGTTCCTCGGACACGGCCTGAAGCAGGACTTCCGCGTCATCAACATCCACGTACCCAAGTCCCAAGTCATCGACACGAGCGACCTGTTCTTTATCAAAGAAAGACTACGCAAGCTCAGTCTGCAGTTCCTGGCATACACGGTGCTGAAAGAAGACATCCAACTAGACACGCACGACTCCATCGAGGACGCACGCACGGCGTTGCGTCTATACCGGAAATACCAGGAATACGACGAAGCCGGCATTCTCGACATCATGCTCCACGAGATCTACTCCAAGGGCCTGGCTTCCAACTTCAAACCTCCCTCCAACAAGAATCACGTCGGCCTTCCGATCCGCACCGCCACTCCACCCTCGTCATACGATGTCCGTCGCGGCGGTACCGCGCCTTCGACCCCGTCTAAGAAACCCGGATCGAGCGCTATTGCGCTGACGCCGGCGTCTACACCACTTCGAGAGTCGAGTACCAGATAAATTACCCGGTCCGAGCGGCGTATATATTTATTTGTGTCGCAAGAGTTTTGTCAATTGCGTGCTGATTCTTACTCCTACGATCTACTGAGCTTGATCGATTAGGTTATTGCTAGGTAGGAGTAAAATTACCCTCTAGTGACCCCTTACCACAACATCACTTAACAGCGAACCGAGAAGGGAAACAGTGGCGAGGATGACTCCGGGTTTTTTGTACCAGACGTATCTTTGGATGGCATAAGCCAAATCCCGTTTTCATGTGGAAGAAAAGAGAAAGTAAAAGAGAGCAGCAAGTCCATAGCAAACTAAGAAAAATAATAAAATACTCAACACAAGACCAATATGTCATGTTGAACATCTACTCGTATATATCTGTACGGGTAGGCTCGGCATATCTTTCTATGTAAACGAACAGGTAATGCCCGATGCGAAATGCATGTAATTTGTTTGGGCAAAGCCTCGGTAGCTTCTCCTACAGGTAGGTACCGAGAGAAGAAAGGATCATGCCATGATTTATTGACTTATGGAAAAGTATACGGTGAAATTGATTGATCATGTGCACCAAAATCAAGAAAAATCCATTTCTCATCGTCACTACCTACATGCATGTACCTTGACTTCTTTCATGACCATGCTCCTTTTTGCCACATTTCACATGAGCCTAGACTAGGTAGATAGATAGTGTGTACGTGTATACAACCCCAGAGCAGATATAGTTTACGCTTTGAACTTTTATATATTCGATTCCGGGACGTTTGTGTCGGAAAGGGGGGGTTTGTATGAAAAAGGGGCGGGACTAGACCGAGATGAACTAGGTTAGATATAAAAAGAAGCAAGTTCCTCTTCCTATTCACCTTGATGATTTGACTTGTCCATGTTCCTTATCCTCACTCCAAATAAAAGCAAGACCAAGCAAAATGCCGCGAGTTGTCTCAGAACTAACCAAGTCAATGCGAAGGGCGAGTGGATGGGACAGACGACCCCAGACCATTCATCATCATGTTATTCTCTATATAGTCCGGACGTCCCTCGGTATTCATTCAGCCTTTTGGGAATTAAGAACCACACCTTTTTTTTTTTTTTCAAGCCGCGTCTTCCGTGATGAGCTTGGTAATCTTTCCAATGGCAATCGTTTGGCCCTAGAGAAATGGTCACATTAGTTTTCGGTTTTCTTTCCTCACTTTTTCCGTCATCTTCATCAAAATAAGAGAAAAACATACCTGATCACGGAGTGTGAAACGACCAAGTTGCGGTGCGTCGTCAAAGGTTTCGACACAGACGGATCCAGCGCCACCGATGACCTCCATACGAGCAATGATGCTGTCTCCCTTCTTGGCGTGGGTGGGTGGAAGCTTGCTCTTCCTGTTGGTGCCCTTCTGTAGTTTGTGCAACAAGGCGGCAAACGTGACCTCTTCGATGGCCGCGTGCACGTGGAGTACACAGTTGAAACCAGCACTGAGGATGTTCTTTAACTCGAGAATCCTGATCTGCGCCTCGAAAGATTTCACGTTGTGTACCAGCCTCTTGGGGCTGCACAAGACGAAACCACTGGATAAAATCGAAATGTCAGTGAACAAGAACTATGATGACGATATAAGCTGATGATAGATGACTTACGGTGAGATGTCGTCTTCTTCGATGCCTCGCAGCCGCATCCGAACCTGATCACCACACTGGGCGATCTGGATTTCGTCTTCCGTCTCGCCATACAAAGCCGCAATTTCTACCTTTTCCTTGTTGGGCATCATAATCAAGCTCATGCCCTTTCGGCAAACACCAGCCTGTTCGAGAATGTGTCAGTGGAATGACAGAGACAAACGAGGTCTTGGATGGACAGTCAAACTCCTTACCTCGATTTTACCCTCAATCATTGTACCCATGTCACGGTACTTTCCAGCAACAGCCATCATAAATCTGATTGATAGTAAAGTCAGTGATCCATCGTCTCTATCCAAAGGTTTCACGAGTCACTTACGGTGCGTTAACTTTGCGGTCCAACGACTGCATGTTGTCTAGGTATTCAAGTAGCGATGGACCATTGTAGAAAGGAGCAACGCCGGCCGGAAGTCTGTCCTTGATGTTCATCATCTGCTGGGCGGCGATAGGCATGAAGAACACATCGTTCTTGTTGTATCCCGTCTAGCAGATATGGAAAGTCAGCATCGATACCGGCAAGTAGAATATCAGGACAACATCTCAGCGCAAGAAAGTACATACACCCTTTAAGAATTGTGCCAGCTTGGTGGTACACTCCTTATAGCGATCTGCCGACCACTCGACCGTTGGATCGTCCATCTCTGTTGATAAAAGTCAGCAAGGACATGGTAAAAGGACCAAGGGGATACATGTCGGAACTAACTGTTGATAGCAACTACCAGTTTATTGACACCCTGGGTCTTGGCAAGCATAGCATGCTCGCGCGTCTGGCCGCCCTTTTCGAAACCAGTTTCGTACTCTCCTTTACGCGCACTGATGACGAGGACACCGACGTCTGCTTGTGCAGCACCTCCAATCATGTTCGGCACGTACGTCTTGTGTCCCGGGGCATCAAGGATACTGTAACGGCGCTTTTCCGTCTCGAAGAAACCACGGCCGACTTCCACCGTCTTTCCCTTTGATCTTTCTTCTTTGGTTAGATCGAGAGCCCATGATAGCCACCAAGACTCTCGTCCGAGCTCCTTTGCTTCTCTCTTGTATTTATCCACTGAATTTCCAAGCGTCAGTAAACTCTTTCCCTCACAGGGCCCCAAAAGACCTCCAAGACGCGCCAAGTAAGAGGGTATGCTGGCTTGATGAAATGACTTACTAGTTCTCTCGTCCACCATTCCCGTAGCATACAAGATACAGCCACCCAAAGTACTCTTGCCGGCATCGACGTGACCCAAAAAGATGACATTGACGTGCTCCTTTCCGTAGATTTCCTTGAGTGTCTCTTCGTCAACATCAGCCGACTGCTCATTGACGACAGCGTCGACATCGCGGGCCGCTTTGGCCGCGGCTCTGGTCGGGCTGGATCGGCCGGATGAAGGAGTGGGTGACGTCTTTCCACTCGGGCTCTTGGTACCCTTGGTGCTCTCGCCCGTCTTCTCAATAGCCTTTGTGGCCGTCATCTTCGAACCAGCATCGGCCGCGTCCTTCTTAGAAGTGGCATCGTCCTTTGATTCGGCCTTGGGCTCCTCCTTTGGTGGCGCCGGCACGCCAATGGACAAGACCTTTGTAGGGGCGGCCTTCGGCTTAGGCGCATCACCTCCTATGCTTAGAACCTTTGTGCCTCCCTCCTTGGTGGCTACGGGCTTGTTTAGTTCGGTAGAGGCAGGCGCCGGGGCTGCCGCAGCTTGTTCGGGCCGTTTGGCGATGGTAGGGACAGTCTGGGCCTGTTGTTGCTGGTGCTGCGGTTGTTGCATTTGGGCTTGAACGAGGTTAGAATGACTAGATCAGGAAAAACGTGGGCATGGTTTTCTGTCTCACAGTATGACTGGTTATTATAGCCCGCTTGTTGTTGGCCGTAGATGTTTCCGTAGCCCTGGCCCTGACCTTGAGCCTGACCTTGAGCCTGACCTTGAGCCTGACCGTACTGCTGTTGGCCGTACCCTTGGTATTGAGGGTAATAGTTCTGACCGCCACCATATGCAGGCTGTTGGTACTGGTTGTAGCCGCCGTAGGCTTGTTGGCCCGGTTGGAAAGCATATGCGCCTGGCTGGAAAGAGTTGGCACCGGGACGGAAGGTCGGTATGTTTGCTGGGTTGGGCGCGTTATTGTTGAGGTTCATCTGCTGTGTCTGGCGCGACAGGTTTTCGTCCTGGGCCGCTGGGTCGTCCTCCCATGAATTGAGATCCGACATGATGACAGTTGGGCGTATTTAATATTTTAAAAAAGAGCTGGTCGGTTTGGTTGCCGTCGAGTATGTCGAGATCTTTCTCTCTCCTCAGCAGCCACTTAAGGATGGGTAAAAGCGAAATAGAAGTCGAGTTAACAGTGAGTGGAAGGTAGCGATGAAAAAAAGAAAGTCGTCAAGTCGTGGACGACACGGGGCCTCCAAACAAATTGGCCTTGGTGGGGTAGACGCGGAAGAGAGCGAATTCGTTCGAGGAAGACCAACAGAGCACCGGTCAGAATCCGTATCACGATAGGGTATCGGGTCTTGTTCTTGAAGATAGAATACCACAAGCTGGATTCTACCTACTCGACACTAAAGTTACGATTGGAATCACCCCATTGTTATAAAGTTGGCGGGTAACAAGTTTCGAGTTGTGGCTTATTTTGGTGAGTCTTTTGGTGGGGTTGAAGTGGCGGGGTATGTATACTTGCTCCTTGTACTAGTTTACCAGGTACCTCAAGTACCAACGCCAGGCGGACTTCCCATTATCAAAGTCCAGGATAGCCCCATAATGACTTGTGACTGTACGGCCATTGTATACGGTGCATCCTTACTGTACACCTGCATATTTATACAGTACGGTACCTTTAGGTAAAGTGTCACACTGGGTTGGGTAAGTAACCACCTGGGCACAAGAGCAACGTTTGCAGCTCATTTCTACCTCATGTATCTGAGGATATATGTCCATGGTAGGTATACTCATATGAAAAGAACAGTGAATGTTCTAGCCTACCAAAGAGAGAGACACGACTATAATTCTGTACGTAGGTAAGGTGGTACAGATACTTGTATACTTAATAAGAATGTACAGCACGTTTGGACGTGCCTTACCCAAGTAAACAACAACCCCTCTAACCTTGGGTTAACAATTAACAACAATACGGTAGCACTAATAACACTTACTTATTTGAACCAAGGGAAATCAAACCAGACCGGCTAGGTTAGCAACGTTTCACCATCCTGATCAGTGATCGATTATTTCTCAAGTATACATACTGTCTAATCTAGATCTACACGCAAGACTTTGCAGATTTCGATGCATTCAAAGTACTCCGATCCACAAAGTTTCATATCGGGAGCGGTCGAAGCATCTGGGCTGGAGTAGTTGTTGCTATGGACGCATTCCTTTCCAGGCTATCTTATCACGTTACCAGCTACGCCGTCAGATCTTGCATTGCCTTGACCTCGACTTACCTTGTCAAGCAAGGTGCTAAGCTCATCCAGGTGAGTCATTCTTACAGTTGGTCTCTTCAGGTTCGGTTTTTGAGTCGAATCATGTGACTCACACGTGTGACGACAGAATATCGAGCATGACCCCTTACGTATAGAGCTTGGTCAACTACAACTTCGTGTATCTCGAAAGATCGAGGTGAGTAAAGCTACACACCAACTCGCCCCGCCCTCTGGTATGGTATGGGTGTTTAGTAAGGTTGCTAACGGCCGGTGAACCGTCAAGTTCGTATCGCCCATATTAGAGTCTATCGAGCATCGTTACAATAGAGGAGATTCTTCTTTGGAGAACTTGGCTCTCTTAGCACGCCAACTACGCCATGATATAGACGCAGTCGGAGAAGGGCTGAAAAACGCCACGGTTGCCGGACATGACGAAGCCAGGGATGCAAAGGCGAGATCAGCTCGTCAAAAGGTTGAAGTTGAGCGAGTTATCTCTGATATCAAGGCCCTGATTACCAATATCGACGACGCTATCCCGCTCATCAATCTTTGGGTGTCTGCCATCGGCGGCATCCAAGCTCCTCCCTCGTCTTTCTCGCCCTCTCGCTTATTACAGGCGAGCTTGTTAGTCAACGTTGGCGATTCTCAGTTCATCCTCAACCCAAGCCAGCCGATGCAAATCGGGCCAGATTTCGCCCTGTCTCTTTATATGCTCTTCAGAGGGCATGCTTCGACTCATGAATTGCAGGAACCTTACGGAGTTGAGGAAGGGCAGAGGAAACCAATGTGGCAGGAGGTCATTCATAAAGCCCGGGTACGGTTGCTTCGGATGCCCCTGGCCAGCAGCTTACAAACGGCAAATCATAGAACGGACGGGACCGAAAACACGCGCGTATTTGCCTACCAGTTACAGGTAGTGGAAGATCTGGACGATGGACGACTGCACACATTCGATGATAAAGGATCGGGACCTACTCCTTACGACGGATTAAGCCAGGCTGGCATCCGAGAATTTATCCCAATACACCAAATTTCCAAGATGTTCTATGCCGATGTTGGGAAGATTCTTAATATCCAGAACGAGGAAGGCGCATCGAGCAACCCGGTACTTTTACTGAAAAGAGATGTCGGTTCCGTATCTGTTAGTGTCGCCGATATGCCCGGTGGCCCGGTCAGCTCTATCAGTGATACGGAATACAACGCCATCTCAGAAACTCCACCCTCCGAGAGCGATAAACAGTCCCAGGAAGATATCGACTTGCAAATTCGACAGGAAATGGGGCAATCGGAACCAGAGGATCAGAATTGCTTGGCTTTGATGCCATCATCCAAGAGCCCCCTTTCCGATGCTAGTACACACGGATGGAAGTTACCTCAGGACCTAGACCCCGAATGGATAGCATTGGAGGTTTTCGATTTCGACCAACAGGAAACCGATACAGGCTCAGATTCTGAATCAGAATCAGAGTTAGATGACGAGGAAGAATCTGTATTACCTGCAGGATATTCACCAGATACGGACCACCGACCTAAACACACTGCACGTCCATCTATTGACCAAAATCTAATAACCCAACTGAATCGTATGAGCATAACCTCATCGCGGCCAACATCAAGCGGGTCACAGGCAAACTCTGGCACGAACAACAACAACAACAGAGCAAACACACCTCCCCCAACATCACCAACAAGCCCCAAATCCAGCCCGGCAACACTAATATCCCGATCTCCCTTTTCCGCAATCAAAACATCCCTCTCCCTCCTCGAGATGCTCCTCCGTCTAACCAGCCTCCAAGAATTCAAGCAGACGACGCATCTCGCCATGCCGGACGACCTCCTCAGGTTCTACCTCGACGAATCTGCCTCGACTACCGGGTTACGCGGTAAAGAGCGCTGGGCCGCCGCTGCCAAGGCCGAGAGGAAGGTCGGGTTCGATCCATATGCCGATCCTGCAGTTTGACTTTTTTATTTTGATTTGTAGCGTCATTCATTCATTTGACTTGGAGCATGGCGTCAGGGGCAAGTAAACAAAACAGAGATTGATATAGGACCAGTACCTGCTAGACATGATAGATGGACGGTCCGTACGTTAATGGACCGTGCCTGTTGATTGATTAATTAAATAATAATACGTATACAGGTTTACAACTCCCATTGAACACTTTATACGACGACACTATACTAGGTTTCTCAATGATATGATATAATATAATATAATAGACAGTTTCCACCGTCCGTCCTATCATACAATAAAACAGCAGCAGCAGCAGCAGCCATCAGACTCTCAAGCCACCTACTTAAAAAATAATACTACATACACACACACACACACCCACCCACCCATCATTTATTTCCGGAATTGCTTGCTCCTCAAAGCATGATGCGTCAGGTTCGCACGCGCCGCCGTACCGACCTTGTGAACGATCTGTCTACGATCCCAAACACTCGACCTGCCCTCGACGATGGCGACGATCTCCTGCCCGAACCTAGTAGCGAACTGCTTCCTCCCGGACCCGTTGGCTTTCTTGCGGTTCACGATATCCATGATCCACAGGAGCGCCTGTCGCCGACGGGCGCGCGCGGGCAGGGGTTCGGGCACCTCGAGGGCTCGACCACCGCCCGCTAGACCTTTGAGGTTCCGGACGCGGATTAACGGGGCGACGGAGTCGATCGCCACGGTCAGGTACCGGACCGGGTCGAGCGGGAGATGGGCCGCCGGGGGGGCGCCCGGGATTAGGGGGCGGAGGGGGGAGTATTTGGGTGGTGGGGTGGTGCGGAGGTAGTTGAGGATGAAGGAGACGTTCTGTTTTTAATGTATGGTGGTTAGTTTTTGGTTTCTTTCTATTTTTTACGCATAGGATAGGGGTAAAGAATTCGAAGTTTGAGTATAGTAGTGCAGTTCGGCTAAACCATGGTCATGGGGAGACTCGGAACAGGATATAGCCGAGCATGTAATAGAAAAAGAAATGTACGAACCCTCTGTGCCTGGCTCAACTTTCCATCCCTCATCAAAATCCTCGTAACCTGATGAATAACGGGATGATGTCGATCGCGCAACTGCTCATGTTTCGTAGGAGCTTTCGGCAAATGATATCTCAGCCCGCCCTCTATCAACTCCTCTTCAATCCTGATAGCAGCAGCTTCCTTGAGGGCCTGGAGAGCCTGAGCATTGAGATAATTGTCCGCCCATAACTCGACTCGTGATGACGGTGGTGGTGATGATGATGATGATATCTCCTCCGAGTCTTCTGACGGTTGTTGCTGGTGTTGTGTTGTATCGCTCGAATAACTCCGTGATATAACGACTTGGGCGGCGGTTTTATTATTTCTTATTCTTGTCGTCGTCGTCGTCGTCGTCGTGATTTGGTTTCGTATAATCGCTGGGCGCGTTCGAATCGCGAGACTCCGTAAGGATGTCAAGGGATTTAGTATTGAAGCCATGGTTTTTTTTTTCTTCTCTTCTTTCTCGATCTACGGTTGAGACCGTCCACCCATTGACGCCCCTCAAAGTTTTCGTTCCCCCTCTGTTCCAATTCCCTTATTACTCGTCGGGTTTAGTCGACCCTGTCTGGGTTTGAGGGTCGGTTCGCTGGAGCTTTATGCACCTCTGAAGGTATGTCGACGAAATAAATTTAGTACCTATCTACATTGCCCGTTGAGGTTGTTCCGGTGGCAGGGGTCTCTCCAGTGAATGGTTGTGGCTTGATGGTATTACCTAGAAGCTGAAGAGGATCTGACAAGTTGTGGCTGGTGCGATTATTTATCTCGGCGGTCCCACTTAAACCAGTGTTGCTGTTAAAACCTCACCAGCCATATCTATCCTCCCTGGCTCTCATCTCAAGACCCATCCGGAAATGCACGGCAGCACGCAGAAATCTAGACTCACTTCTCTAGACAACAACCTTTGAAGTACTAGAAGCATGTAGATATCCCTTCTTTACACGAACCTCTTTTCCTTAACCCCAACAAGATATGTACTATAACTTCCATCAGCTTACCCACCCGTCTACCCGTAAGAATGCATCTTCAAATAATAAGAAAGACGAAAAAAACATTTCTTTTTCCTGCTCCAACCCTCCCCCCTCCTCAATCAGCAGAACCTATCAACTATCAAGAACGCTGTTACAGAACGGCGATCCTCTCGGCCGGGATTCCCAAAACAGTGGGGGAAAAACAACCCCCCTCTTTTTAGATACGCCGTACAATACATTGATTGTTTTGTTTTTCCCCTTCCTTTCTTGTTTGTCTGTCAGCGTTCCATACTTTTGGGGATCTCAATGTCGTACATACAAGTACATACGTACGTAAAATCCTGCTTTACACGGGACGAGTCCCGGTAGTGGACAGGATAGGATGTCATACCTAACCTACCCCTACTTACCTATCTAACCTAGTTGTTGCATCGCAGCTAGCCACTCGACAGAATAGAGTTGTCGATCATTGCATTGCAACGACCTAACCTACTCGTACATGATTAAATGCGGCGTGGGGTTGATTCTACCTATTCTTCCCTTTTAAACATCTCCACGTACATACCTAATCATTATATATCTTGGCTTGTGGGCTTGTCTCACATATCAACTATCACGACATATATATATTATATTTAATATACCTTACGTTACCTACATACAGTACCTAAAAAGGCATCCCAAAGATGTATTCATTAGGAAAGGGTTGTTTAATCAGGTGGTATTGCGAAACAAGCACATAATATTGCAGGTAGGTACCTCTTATGCAGCAATAATAATACCTAACCCGCATGTCCTTTCAAGGGTCCTCATTATTGCTGGTCCCCAGAATTCACTCGTGTAAGTGTTGATCTGTCTACACTGGTCAGCTTCTCGCCTATGAATGAATAAGTCGCATATGTACGTGTACAGAATAGGTCAGTTCGCATATACTGTATTTCTTGGCACTTCATGTAAGGGACTTACTATGGCATCAACCATTATACCACGTTTCTTTTCTTTCCCCTGTGTTGATCAGATTGCTCTTGTTCAATGGCTGCAACTGTTCACAGATAGATAGATTGATACCTACCTGAGATAAGATATGTATGTAGGGTCCTAAACTATGTCTTGTCTTGTCTTGCCTTGTCTTGACTTACTTACTCACATCCGCGGTTCTCGGCCCGGTAAATACGTAGATAGGCTTGGTCTGTATTAGATTCTCTTCTACACATCTTTTTTATTATTATTTACACCGTAACCTACAAGTATGTATGTATGTAGATATCACGTTTCTAGAATACCAATTTGGCAACGACTTTTTCCCACAGCAAGTCTCGTCTACACACACGTATTGTCTACCTATCAAGGATCTAACTACATACCTACAGTCCTACGCGTACACGCACACACACACACACACACACACCTTTGGAACAAATAAGACCTTCGTTACCATCTTTGTTAAGAAGAAGAAAAAGAATTTGCCTAGGACTTTCTTCCAAGAATCGGAATCTTGCTGAATCCTTTCAGCTCCTTCTATACTCCATTTACCCACCTACCATACCTATTGAAAAGAATAAACACCAACAAATCTACCTACCTACCTACTTGTACCTACAGTACAGACACACATCAAACCTTTTTTTTCTTCTTCTTCTCATCTCGCCCCTTTCACCCCTATTATTAACTGTTTCCATTCCTAGATACCCGTCATACCGATTCCCGTGAGTCGTTGTCCTCTAGTCACTTTACCCCATATTATTAACCTAGATCGCCGATATCTATCTGTGTTCCTCAGCTCTATATCTACTCGTAGTGGCTACCTTACGTTACCTATATACCTATGATCTATCTACCTACTTACCTACATTAGTTATAGTGGATAACTAAGTAAGTATATACAAAATGGATTCCTAGCTTGCTTGCTTGGTTTATATCTGCTCATGTTCTATCTATACCGTACACTACGATAGCAAAGTTATACACACACACACACATATCTAACCTACAAGTATAAAGAAATACCCAACTAGTAACAAGTAGATACCTAGGTTAGATACATAGCCCCCTTGTTTTGTTTTGTTTCATTTCATTCTTCATCCCTGTATACCTATAGTACTTATTACACCAACCACGCCCACACCTACAATATCACCCTTTATCCATCCATTTTATAGGGGGGGGGGGGGGGGGGGGGGGGGGGGGGGGGGGGGGGGGGGGGGGGGGGGGGGGGGGGGGGGGGTGGGG
>MU401521.1:10065-60718 GCA_022579005.1 Poronia punctata | reverse complement strand
TATACTTCAATTCTTTTAAATTCTATTACTAAAACAACCCCCCCCCCACCCACCACACCCCCCCCCACCCCCCCCAACCCACCCCCCCCCCCCCCCCCCCCCCCAAAAAAAAAAAAAAGTCAAACTGATAAGGAGAAGGAGAGAGAGCCGAGCCCCGGATCTACATACATACATACATACATACATACATACCTAACCTGTATTTCCCGCCGGCGCATATCACGGGATCAAAAATAGGCGGTAGGTAGTACGAGTAGCTCCCCCCCCTCCCCCCCCGAGAGGTCCTCCATCACGTAATTACCGTACCTATCATATCACTTGCTCTCTCAAAGGTTTTCCGGTCCGTTCCCATTTTTTACACACCTACGAGACGAGTAGGTTAGGTAAAGTAAGTAGGTAAACATCCAAGCCCCCATCATGATCTTATCACTTACTTACCCGGCATAATTCATTCCACACACACCCACAAAGGTTTCCGAAAACACTTATCCCCTACATAGGTATTTATACATGTAAGAAAACTTTCCAAATATCATTCTACCCATCTACCCATCTACCTATTTACCTATCTACCGGTACGTAGCCCATTAGATAACTCCTCAACTCGTTAAACTTGACCATCCCAAGATTAGCGCAACAAGATACCATCCATACCACCGCACCGCGTAGCAGCAGTAGTCAGTAGTTTCCTCACCTATCCCCCACCCCCTCAGCTGGGATAGGACGCTTTTTTAATTTTTAATTTTTGTTTATTAGTTTATTTCAAATTGCTTGATTACCTAACCTACCTAGGTTAACATATTCATCACAGATCAGGCTGCCTTGATCTACCATACCTACCTACTAGGATCGTACCTCACAAGTACCTAGCGCAGGTTGAAATCAATATAATTCAAAGTTCCCCGGGGATCGCCATATCCAAACAACCGGGCTGGCTGGGTTGGGGCAATAAATATTAATAGTTTGATTTCCATCTAGACAACCAAGATTGTACAAGAGTGGATGATCGCCTTGCGCTACCTGCGGCTTGCCAATCAGCGATACCAACATGTACTTATGTATATACGCGTAATAAATACCTCCTCGTAGAATACTCGTACTAATCCCATCTGGACCTCTCCAGTGAAAAATTGCTTCCAGAACTGGTTTGATCTTGTTTAGCCAGCTTCTTCATATATGGTCTGCACGGCATTAAGGGAGTCCTGTACAGTAGTACTTATTATCATGCTGCGTTGGCTTAGATTATGCGGGGACGGATAAGCTTACTAAAGTCGTCGCTACTCTACAGTAGTGCCGAACTATATACCCATGTTCCAACATGGTCCAAAAAAGAAAAGAAAAAGAAAAAAGTGTCATTAAACTAGTTAACGGTAGGCCGTTAAGCTATTATCTGCTATTACCTATTTCTTTGCACTTTTTTTTTTTTTTTTATATTTTGCACAAAAAACTTTTTTATTTTATATTTTATATAAAAAACTTTTTTTTTTTATATTTTATATACTAAACTTTTTTATTTTCTATACTAAAATATAATATTATTTTGCTTATAGTTTAAACTATTTACAATGCTTTATTTTTTTTTTTAAATTAATTTTATTTTAAATATAATATTAATAATATTTTTATAAACATTAACTAAAATAGTAGTAAATATAAACTTTATACTTTATAATACTAGCTTTATAAATAAGGCTTAAAATAAAAAAGCTAATATTAAACTAAAGATTTTGCTAAAAAAATCTAGGCTTTTTTTAGTTATAGCTAAAGTAATAAATTTATATAAAAATACTTAGCTAAAACTAGCTACTTAAAAATAAGTTAGCAAATAATTTAATAAATTTAAACTTAGCATAATATATTATAATAGTGCTATAAACTTAAAAAACGCAATAAAGCTAATTAATAAGTATAAAAATTTTTTACTTAGCATTTATAACGTAGTTTTATAATTAAAAGGTTTAAAAAAAACTATTTTTATAAGTTTATTTAAACTTAAACAAGCTTTGCTATTAGCAAAAATTTTATTTACTAATATTATAAAAAAATATAGCTAAAGTAAGTTTAATAAAAAAGCAAGTTAACTATATATTAGTATAAATAATATGTTATTTTTAGCTATAATTTTATATAATATTTTAATAAATATATAAAGCTTTAAAAAATAAGGTTTAAAGTAAATAAAAAAATATATAGCTAAAAAAGCATTAGCTAATTATTTTAAATTTATGCTTATATTAATACTTATTTATATATAATTATTTAAATTTACGTTAGCTTAACTGTTTATACTTTAATAAGTATTTTAAAGCAATATATATATATAATAGCATTTGCTAGCTTTTAACTATTGTTTACTTAAGTAGATATAAGTATTAAAACTGCTTTTTTTGCTAGCGCTTAAAGCTTTTTTATTAAAGCTAACAAAACTAATATAATATATAAAAACTTTAATAGCGTATATTTTATTTATTATTAAAATAACTAGCTAGCTTTTTGCTATTTATAAAAAACTAGTAAACAAAACTAAAAAATTAAAATATAATAGCATAGCTTTTAATATAAGTTAACTAATTTTTAAATTTATTTTATAAATAAACTATTTATAACTAAATATTTTAACTTTAATAACTATTAAGATTTTATTGCTATATATATAATTTATAAGCTTATGCTTTATTAAAAAGTAAAGTAGTTTATATAACTTTAAAATAACTATAAAATTTAAAAGTAAAAAAACTAGCTTTATATTATTGTTAAAAAACCTTTTAAAATTTATAAAAACTATGTTAATAACTAGAAAATTTTTATACTTAAAAGCTTTATAGCTAAAAAAATGCTTTATACTATAGCTATACTTTTAAAAGAAGTTAAAATAAATGCTTTTATACTTATAAAAACAAAGCAATAGTATAATAAATAGCTAAAAAAAATAAGCTTTTAATAGAAATTTTGCAATAATGCTAACTATTAACGTTTATATTTCTAAATATATTTAAAACTATAATAACGTATATATAATTATAAAAAATTAAGCTAAAAGCTTTATTTTATAATTACTTTATATTTAACTAGCAGCTTTAATATATATATAAGTTAAATATACTATATTACTAAATACTTAACTATTAATATACTTAGTTAAATATATTAAACTAAAACTATTTAATTTATAAAAAGCATAATAGTTTACTAAGCAACCTTATTTTTTAAAGCATGCTTTAAAGTTTAGAAAAAAACTAAGAAAATATAAGCAATGCTACTTTTAAAACTTTTAAAAGCACGCTAAGCATATATAAAGAAAATAAAAAAAAAAAAAAATATAAAATAGCAAAATTTATATAAATAAGTAGCTAACTTACTTTTTATTACTTATTACTTTTTTTTTTTTATTAGTTTTTTTAACTTTTAAAGCTTAGCAGTAATAGTAGTAATAGTAATAAAATAAAATACTTTATAGCTTTTTTATTTTTTTAAACTTTTATTATATAACTTTAATAAAGTTAGCTTTAAGTTTTATTAAGTACTAGACTTTAGTAAAGTTGCTTTTATATTTTATTAAGTACTAAACTTTAGTAAAGTTGCTTTTATATTTTACTAAGTACTAAACTTTAGCAAAGTTAGCTTTAAGTTTTGCTAAGCAAACTAAAGTAGTAGTAAAGTTAGTATTAAGTTTTGCTAAGCAAACTAAAGCAATAGTAAAGTTAGTATTAAGTTTTGCTAAGTACTAAATTTTAATAAAGTTAGCTTTAAGTTTTACTAAGTACTAAATTTTAATAAAGTTAGCTTTAAGTTTTACTAAGTAAACTAAAGCAATAATAAAGTTAGTATTAAGTTTTGCTAAGTAAACTAAAGCAATAATAAAGTTAGTATTAAGTTTTATTAAGCAAACTAAAGTAGTAGCAAAGTTAGTATTAAGTTTTACTAAGCAAACTAAAGCAAGGTTTTTAATTTTTTTAATAGCTTAAATATTAAAACCTTTTTAAAAAACTAAAGCAATAAAAAAGCTAGCAATAATAATAGTAATAATAATAATAGCAATAATAATAGCTTTTTTTAAAATAGCAACAATAATTTTTTTATATATAGCTACTAAGCTAAAAGCATAAAACTTTTAACTAACTATATTAAAAAGCTTAAATACTTATGCTTTTTTAGTTACTAGCTATAGTTATTATTTTAGCTAACTAAAAACATTATAGCAAAAAAAGCTTTTAATGCTTTATTTTTTAAATTAAAAGCAAAAACATTACTTTTTTTTGCTAAGTTTATAATAAAAATAAGGTTTTTTTAGCACTAAATATATAAATATACTTTAAGCGTTTAAACGCTTTTAAGTATAATAAGCCTATTTTTTTTAAGCAAGTTTTTTACTAAGCAATATTAGCTATTACTATTTAACTTAAGCTATTTTAGTAGTTTAGTTTATAACTAACTATTAATTTTACTTTATATTACTATATTTATTTATTTAAAATATATATAATATTTTAAATTAACTAGTAGTTTAATAAATAATTAAAGCTAATTATTTTTATTTTAAGCAAAATTATTAAGCAAGTATATAAAAGTACTAATGTTATATAAAGCTTATTAAGTATTAGCATACTTATATAAAAATAAAAAGTAATATTTAAACTTGCTTATTAGCTTTTTATTTTAAAATATAAAAATCTTAATTTTATTATAGTAGTAATATAATTTTTATAGTTTTAACTATATAAATATAGCTAAATATAATACTTTATTTAGCTTGCGCTTAATTTTTTTAAATAACTTTAACTGCTTTTTAGCCCTTTTTATACTTATATTAATATTATATAGCTTATTTATTTTTAAAATTTTATATAAAACTAATATTTTAAAGTTTTTAAAATTAATATTGCTACTATAAGTTAAGCAAAGCAAAGTAGTTATAAACTTGCTAAAAAAAAATATAGCGTTTAAAGTATAGTTAATAGTAATAAGTTAAGTAAAAAAACGTAGTAAATTTAATATAAGCATATTTAAGTTTAGCTTATTATTTAAAATTTTAATAAAGTTTAACTTAGGCTATTTTTTTTTATAATTAAAATAGCTATTAGTTAAAAAGTATTTAATTTAAATTATATAGTAAAAGTTTTTACTATACTTTTTATTTATTATTGCTTATATAAGTAGCTTAAGCTAGGATTTGCTATAACTAGAGCATTGCTTATAATTAAAGTATTTTTATTAAATTATGCTATAAAGCTTTTAACTAATAAAGCAAATAAAACCTAGTTTTTTAAAATTTATTATGCTAGTAGCTATAACTTTAGCTTTAAATAACTATAATAAGCAAAAGTAAATAAAGATAAAGCTAAAAATAAATAAACGCAAAAAATAAAAGAAAATAAAAATTATAAAAAAAAAAGGGGCTAAGCTAAGTTAAAAAACTAGCAAAAAACTTTTATATATATAAAAATATAACGCCTTATTTATTACTCTTTTTTTTTAGCCTTTTTTTTTTTTGCTTTTTTTATTTTGCTATAATATAAAAATTTTTTATTAAAATATAGCACTGTATATTACTTTATAATAAATTTATTATTAAAACATATAGTCTTTATTATAAATAAAAAATATTGCTACTGCTAACAATGTATTTAATATAGCTAAATATATACCTTAGTACTATAAAATTATTGTTTTATGCTATTTTTAATATATAAAAAGATAATAAATACTATTTTTTATAGTTGCTTTTTAGCAAAGCTTATAAAAGCTAGTATATTTACTTATAAATAAATATGTTGCTTATATAAGTATTAGTATAGTATACTTATAAATATGTTTTAAAGTTATATAATTTATTAGTAAGTAGTATAGCGTTTTATGCTTACTATTATAATTAAAAGCTATACTATTTAAAGTTGCTATTTTTTACTTAAATAAAAAGCTTTTAAACTATTAGTTTTTAAAAATTTAAAAGCAGTATAAGTTATATATATTAAAATCTATTAGCTTTTTAGTACTATAAACTATTTTTTTTAAAGTTATTACTATTTTACTTAATAAATATTACTAAGCACTTAGCAGTATAAGTTAATATGTTTATAAAATATAACTACTTAACTTATTAATATTATATGCTTACTGCTTTTTTTAAATATAATAGCTATTTTTTAAACTTTTTTTTTAAAGTTAAGCTTTAACCTTTAATTACTTATTATAACTATAGTAAGCTAAAACCTTACTATTTAAAGTTAATAAAGCAAAAATTTAAATAAACTATTATTAGCATAAAGCTATATAATTTATAAGTTATAAATAACTAAAAAGCTTTAAAAAGTACTAGTTTTTAACTTAATAAAAATATTTAATTAAAACTTATTAATATTAGCTTTAAAAATACTATAGTTATTTAAGTAATAATATATTATTAAATAAATAATAACTAATTAAGTAAGCTATTTATAGTTTTACTATTAAGTTATTTAATATACTTAAATATATATAGCTTGTTTTTAAAATAAAAATATACTATTAAAAGCTTTTATTACTTTATTTAATAAAATGCTTAAAACAATTTAAGCAGCGTAGTACGCATTAAGTACTACTTAACTTTACTATAACTTTAAAAGCTAAACTTTAAAACCTATAAAGCTGCAAGCTATTACTTACTTTATAAAATGCTTGCTTTTAATTATAATAATATAAGTTTTATATATTACTATTTAACTTACTATAGCTTTAAGCTAAAGCTTTTGCTTAGCTACTTTATATAATTTTACTTAGCTACTTTGCTATTTTACTTATAATAAAAAAGTTAACTTAGTTTTTAATAGCTATTTATGTTTATAAGTAACTGTTAAAATAGCAGCAATATTAGTATTGCTCTCTTTTTTTTTGTTGTTTTTTTATTTTTATAGCTAACTATTATAAAATAATAAATTAATTTTAACCTTTAAAGCTATAATAATTAAAAAGACTAGGTATTTGTTAAAAGCCCTTAGCCTAAGCTTACTTCTAATAATAAGTTTATAATAAAATGCGTAGCAATATTGCTATATTTTATATAAAAAAAAAAATTAGCAAAAGCTTTTTATAATAAATATTATAACTAACTTTATTAATAGCTATTATATATATATATTTTTTATTAGCATATAAGCGCTACGCTTTTATTTTAGTTTATTGTTTATTTTACTAATTTACGCTTTAGCATACTTAATATAAAAAAAAAACAGCACTATATATTATTATATATTATAAACGCAAACTATAGCTTTGTTATGTGTTTAAAACCTTACTAAATTAATTTTAAATTGCTTTAATACTTACTATTTAATTATAGCAGCTTATTAGCACTGCTTAGCTACGCTTATTAAGATAACAATACGCTTTAAAAAACGTAGCCTTTTTTAAATAGTTTATATTTACTAATTAAGTTAAAATATAAGTACTAGATTTTTTTAGTTAAAATAATAAAACTAATAGCTAAATAGCTAAAAAAGAAGGCAATTTACTATATACTTTATTTAAGGTTACTATAGCAGTAGTACTTTTATTATAGCTTAAAAAACTATAGCAGCGCTAGCAAAAAAGGTTAACAAATGCTATTTAAGTTAAAAAACTAAGTATATACTATTATATATAATAGTACTATAGTATAGCAACATTATTAATTACTTATAAACATTGTTATAAGCTACTATAAAATAGCTAGCTTTTATTATAAAAGCTATAATATTTTTTTTACTATTAAAAAGTAGCTATTATTTTAAATAATAACAAAATTTTGTTTTACTTTTTTATGCTTATATAAGTTTTTTTTAAGTATAAGTACTTATTATTATATACTTTTTAAGCCTTTATGCTTTTTAATTAATATTTAATTAGCTACGTATTAATATTAGCAAAACTAAGCAGTGCTAATAATAATATACTATTTAAAATTTTTAATTTTTATATACTTACTAGCTTTATTTAAGTTAAAAACATAGCTTAAAAGCTTTTTATTTAAGTAAGCTATTTTTAATAAATTATTTATATAAAAAAATTTAAAAGTTAACTTATAAAACTATTTTTTAAGCTAGTTAAAAAAAAGTTAAAAAAATATAACTTTAAGTGCTTTTTGCGCTTTTAAATTTTAATATATAAGTAAAGTACTAAAACTAGTACTTATAATGCTTATTATACTTAAAAAGACTAAAAAATTAAATATATACTTAAGTGCTCTTAAAGCTTTTAATACTTATTAAAAGTATTAATAAAAGCTATAGCATACTTTAGCAGCTAAAGTATACTTTAGCATACTAATATTATTAATAGCTATAAATTACTATAGTAGTTATAAAAAAAAGCTTGCAGCTACTTTTTTTATATACTTACTAACTTTATTTAAGTTAAAAACATAGCTAAAAAAGCTTTTATTTAAATAAGCTGTTTTTAATAAATTATTTATATAAAAAATTTTAAAAATTAACTTATAAAACTATTTTTTTAGCTAGTTAAAAAAAAGTTAAAAAAATACAACCTTAAGTGCTCCTTGCACTTTAAATACTTAGTTTATAAAAATAGTACTAAAGCATATACTAAAAGTGTTTTCTATACTTAAAGTAACTAGAAATTAAAAAAAACTTAAGTGCTTTTTACGCTTTAAATACCTAGGTTATAAAAATAGTACTAAAGCATATACTAAAAGTGTTTTTAGTACTTAAAGTAACTAGGTATTTAGCAAGACCTTATATGCTCCTTAAGCTTTAAATACTTATTATATAAATAATAGTACTATAAAAAGCTATAGTATACTTTAGCATATATTGCTAATAATTATAAATTATTATAAAAGTTATTAAAAAAAGGTTATAGCTACTTTTTTTATATACTTACTAACTTTAGCTAGGTTAAAAATATAGCTTAAAAGCTTTATTTTTAAGTAAAAGATTTTTAATAAATTATTTATATAGAAAATTTTAAAAGTTAACTTATAAAACTACTTTTATAGCTAGTTAAAAAGTAGTTAAAGAAAATTAAACATAATAAAAAGTAATAAATGCTATAAAAGCTATAAAGGCCTTATAGCTAAAAAAAGGGGGGCAGTAAAGAAAACATTTGCTTTTATAATTTTTGCTTTTTAGCTTTGCAATATTATATAGCTACTTTAGCTTAAGTATTAAGAGCGCTATAAGCTTTTAAGTAGCTTTTTAGCTTTTTAGCTTTATAGCTACTTTAGTATAGGTATTAAAAACGTAGTAAGCTTTTAAGTAGCTTTTAGCTTTGCTATACTTTATAGCTAACTAAGTTTAAGTATTAAAAGCATTATAAGCTTTTAAATAGCTTTTTAATTTTTTAGCTTTGCTATACTTTATAGCTAACTAGGTTTAAGTATTAAAAGCGCTAAAAGCTTTAAAATAGCTTTTTAGCTTTAAAGTTACTTTATAGCTACTTTAGCTTAAGTATTAAAAGTATAGTAAGCTTTTAAGTAGCTTTTTAGCTTTTTAGCTTTAAAGTTACTTTATAGCTACTTTAGCTTAAAAACTAAAAGCGCTATAAGCTTTTAAGTAGCTTTTAGCTTTATAGCTACTATAGCTTAAGTACTAAAAGCGCTAAAAGCTTTAAAGTAGCCTTTTAACTTTATAGCTACTTTAGCGTAAGTATTAAAAGCGTAGTAAGCTTTTAAGTAGCTTTTTAGCTTTGCTATACTTTATAGCTAACTAAGTTTAAGTATTAAAAGCGCTATAAGCTTTTAAGTAGCTTTTTAGTTTTTTAGCTTTATTATACTTTATAGCTAACTAAATATAAGTACTAAGAGCGCTAAAAGCTTTAAAGTAGCTTTTTAGCTTTTTAGCTTTAAAATTACTTTATAGCTACTTTAGCTTAAAAACTAAAAGCGCAATAAGCTTTTAAGTAGCTTTTAGCTTTTTAGCTTTAAAGTTACTTTATAGCTACTTTAGCTTAAAAACTAAAAGCGTAGTAAGCTTTTAAGTAGCTTTTAGCCCTTTAGCTTTAAAGTTACTTTATAGCTACTTTAGCTTAAGGACTAAGAGCATAGTAAGCTTTTAAGTAGCTTTTTAGCTTTTTAGCTTTAAAGTTACCTTATAGCTAACTAAGTTTAAGTATTTAAAGCGCTATAAGCTTTAAAGTAGCTTTTAGCCTTGTTATACTTTATAGCTACTTTAGCTTAAAAACTAAAAGCGCTATAAGCTTTTAAGTAGCTTTTAGCCCTACTATACTTTATAGCTACTTTAGCTTAAAAACTAAAAGCGCTATAAGCTTTTAAATAGCTTTTAGCCTTGCTATATTTTATAGCTAACTAGGTTTAAGTACTAAAAGCGCTATAAGCTTTTAAGTAGCTTTTTAGCTTTTTAGCCTTAGCTTAAAAACTAAAAGTATAGTAAGCTTTTAAGTAGCTTTCTAGCTTTGCTATACTTTATAGCTAACTAGGTTTAAGTACTAAAAGCGCTATAAGCTTTTAAGTAGCTTTTTAGCCTTTTAGCTTTAGTTTAAAAACTAAAAGCGTAGTAAGCCTCTAAGTAGCTCTTTAGCTTTGCTATACTTTATAGCTACTTTAGCATAAGTATTAATAGCGTAGTAAGCTTTTAAATAGCTTTTAGCCTTGCTATACTTTATAGCTAGCTAAGTTTAAATATTAAAAACGTAGTAAGCTTTTAAGTAGCTTTTAGCTTTATTATACTTTATAGCTAACTAAGTTTAAGTACTAAAAGCGCTATAAGCTTTTAAGTAGCTTTTTAGCCTTTTAGCCTTTTAGCTTTAGCTTAAAAACTAAAACTGCTATAAGCTTTAAAGTAGCTTTTTAGCTTTAAAGTTACTTTATAGCTAACTAAGTTTAAGTATTTAAAGCGCTATAAGCTTTAAAGCAGCCTTTTAGCCTTTTAGCTTTAAAGTTACTTTATAGCTACTTTAGCTTAAATATTAAAAGCGCTATAAGCTTTAAAGTAGCTTTTTAGCTTTTTAGCTTTAAAGTTACTTTATAATTACTTTAGCTTAAGTACTAAAAGCGCTATAAGCTTTAAAGTAGCTATTTAGCCTTTTAGCTTTATAGTTACTTTATACTTAACTATAGTTACTTTAAAAAGTAATAACTAGATTTAATAACTTATACTAAAACTTATTTATTTAAAAGATTAATTACCTTTTTTTTTTATAATTTAAAAATTTTTAAAAAAATATATTTTACTAATTTATATTAAATATATTTATATATTAATAAAAGTATTTATATATTAATAAAAATAGCTTATATACTAAGTATAAAACTAGCTTATAAGCTTTAAAATTTAGCAAAATAAAAATTTTTAAACTTTAGTGTTTAAAGCTTTATATTATATTAAATAAAAATACAAAAAATATAAACTTAGTAAATTTATAAACTAGATTTAAAACCTAGTTTATATATATAAAAGCTTAATTTTTATTTTTATTAATAACGTGTTTTTTATATACACTATTTTTATAAAAGTTTAGCTAAATATTTAAAATCTTATATAAAACTATTAAACCCTATTTTATAAACTTTAAGTATATATAATAATTATTTAATTACTTAGTACTTTTAAAACATTTTTTATTAATTTTTATATTAATGTTTAAATATTTTTATTTTTAATAACTATATATTAAATTTATATAAATTATTTTAACTATAATAAAATTATAGTAATAATATAAAAAGTTAAAATATAATATGCTAATAATAGCTTAATATTTAAAGTATATAAAACTATTTATTTTATATTATATTTTCTAGTATATATAATATAGTGCAAGGTTTTTTAAAATAGAAAATCTATTAAAAAAACCTATTATTACTTTTTAAAACTTATTATAAGTCTAGGTATTAAGCGCGCTATAACCTTTAGGCTAGCTTTTTAGCCCTTTAGCCTTATAGCTACTTTATAGCTATATTAGTTTAAGCAATAAAAGCGTAAAAAGCTTTTAAATAGCTTTTAAGCTTTATTTTACTTATAAGTAACTAAACCTAGGTATTAAAAGCATAATAAGCTTTTAAATAGCTTTTTAATCTTTGCTTTCTAAGTATTTTTTATACTTAATTAATTTTATAATTACTTATTATATAAAAAATATAAATTTAATATATAATAATTATATTATAACGTTTTTAGTTTTATATATACTAGGTACTAAAAGCGTAAAAAGCACTTAAGCCCTTTTAAAAGTAAATATAGCACTTACTTAGGTATAAGCTTTAATAGCTTTGCTTTTTTATATTTTAGGTACTAAAAGCGCAAAAAGCACCTAAGCCCTTTTTAAAGTAAATATAGTACTTACTTAGGTATAGGCTTTAATAGCCTTGCCTTTTTATATTCTAAGTACTAAAAGTACAAAAAGTACCTAAGCTTTTTTTAAAGTAAGTATAATACCTACTTAAGTATAGGCTTTAATAGCTTTGCCTTTTTATATTTTAGGTACTAAAAGCGTAAAAAGCACCTAAGCCCTTTTTAAAGTAAGTATAGTATTTACTTAAGTATAAGCTTTAATAGCCTTGCCTTTTTATATTTTAAGTACTAAAAGCACAAAGAGCACTTAAGCCTTGCTTAAAGTAAATATAGCACTTATTTAAGTATAGGCTTTAATAGCTTTACCTTTTTATATTCTAAGTACTAAAGGCATAAAAAGTACTTAAGCCTTTTTTAAAATAAGTATAGTACTTACTTAAATATAGGCTTTAATAGCCTTGCTTTTTTATATTCTAAGTACTAAAAGCGCAAAGAGCACCTAAGCTTTTTTTAAAGTAAGTATAGTATTTACTTAAGTATAGGCTTTAATAGCCTTGCTTTTTTATATCTTAGGTACTAAAGGCGTAAAGAGTATTTAAGCCCTTTTTAAAATAAATATAGCACTTACTTAAGTATAAGCTTTAATAGCTTTGCTTTTTTATATTTTAAGTACTAAAGGCATAAAGAGCACTTAAGCTTTTTTTAAAGTAAGTATAGCACTTATTTAAATATAAGCTTTAATAGCCTTGCCTTTTTATATCCTAGGTACTAAAGGCGTAAAGAGCACTTAAGCTCTTTTTAAAGTAAGTATAGCACCTATTTAAATATAGGCTTTAATAGCTTTGCTTTTTTATATTTTAAGTACTAAAGGCGTAAAGAGCACTTAAGCCTTTTTAAAAGTAGGTATAGTACTTACTTAGGTATAGGCTTTAATAGCCTTGCTTTTTTATATTTTAAGTACTAAAAGCGCAAAGAGCATTTAAGCTTTTTTAAAAGTAAGTATAGTACCTACTTAAGTATAGGCTTTAATAGCTTTGCTTTTTTATATTCTAGGTACTAAAAGCGCAAAGAGTACTTAAGCTCTTTTTAAAGTAAATATAGTACCTACTTAGGTATAAGCTTTAATAGCTTTGCTTTTTTATATTTTAAGTACTAAAAGCATAAAAAGCACTTAAGCCCCTTTTAAAGTAGGTATAATATTTACTTAGGTATAAGCTTTAATAGCTTTGCTTTTTTATATTTTAGGTACTAAGAGCGCAAAGAGCACCTAAGGCCCTTTTAAAGTAAGTATAGTACTTATTTAGGTTTAGGTACTAAAAGCGTAAAAAGTAGTAAAATTTAGCTATTAGTTTTTAGTTTTTATTAACTTTTTTTTAACTACTTTTTAACTAGTTAAAAACGTAGTTTTATAAGTTAACTTTTAAAATTTCTTATATAAATAATTTATTAAAAAAGGCTTACTTAAATTAAAAGCTTTTAAGCTATGTTTTTAACTTAAGTAAAGCTAGTAAGTATATAAAAAGAGCAGCTATAAGCTTTTTTTAATAACTACTTTAGTAATTTATAGTAGTTAGTAACATTGTTAAGTATACTAAAGTATACTATTTTATTATACTTATAATAAGTTTTAAAAGTTATAATAACTACTAAACTATTTTTAGTAATAAATAGTATATATTATGTGCGCTATAAGATTAAAAATATAGTAATTGCTAAAAGGTTTAGGTTACTAGCTAGTATAAGGATTTGTTATAGTTATTAGTGCTTGCTATAATGCTTTAAGGTGTAGTAAAATATAGTAACCGGCACTTAGTACTATATAAGGCTAATAATTTAACTATTTTTTAACTTTTTTTTAATTTAGTTAAAAAGTAGTTTTATAAGTTAACTTTTAAAATTTTTTATATAAATAATTTATTAAAAAAGGCTTACTTAAATAAAAAGCGTTTAAGCTATATTTTTAACTTAAGTAAAGCTAGTAAGTATATAAAAAAGGTAGCTATAAGCCTTTTTTTATAACTACTATATTATTTATAGTTATTAGCAGCGTATGCTAAAGTATACTATAGCTTTTTTTTTTTAGTATTTAGTAAAGGACTATAGTAGCTATTACAAAATTTAAAGCAAATAGTAGCATATGCTATAACTATTATAATACTATATTTTTAATGTTTGCTTAAAAATATAAGTAACTAGTATAGTAATTTATAATAGTTAATAATTTTTGCTTAGCTAGCCTAAGATATAGTATGTTTTATAAACTAGCATATAGTACTATACTAAGTATTAGTAAGTGTTGCTTTTTAGCAATAAGAGATAATGCTAGTAAAGGTAGTTTTATAGTTAATTTTAAAAGTTAGCTTTAAAAGTGTTGCCTTTTAGCAATAAAAGGTAACGCTAGTAAAGGTAGTCTTATAGTTTTTTAATAAAAAACTTAACTAGTAAATGTTAGCAATAGGTGTTGCCCTTTAGTAATAAAAGGTAATGCTAGTAAAGGTAGCATTATAGCTAGCTTTAAAAGCTAGCTTTAAAAGTGCTGCCTTTTAGCAATAAAAAGTAATGCTAGTAAAGGTAGCATAATAGTTTTTTAGTAAAAGACCTAACTAGTAAGTATTAGTAATAGGTGCTGCTTTTTAGCAATAAAAGGTAATGCTAGTAAAAGTAGCATTATAGCTAGCTTTAAAAGTGCTGCCTTTTAGCAATAAAGGGTAATGCTAGTAAGGGTAGCATTATAGTTAGCCTTAAAGGTTAGCTTTAAAGGTGCTGCCTTTTAGCAATAAAAGGTAATGCTAGTAAAGGTAGCATAATGGTTTTTTAGTAAAAAACCTAACTAGTAAATATTAGTAGTAAGTGCTGCCTTTTAGTAATAAAAGGTAATGCTAGTAAAGGTAGTTTTATAGTTTTTTAGTAAAGGACTTAACTAGTAGGTGTTAGTAGTAGGTGCTGCCTTTTAGTAATAAAAGGTAATGCTAGTAAAGGTAGTATAATAGTTTTTTAGTAAAGAAGCTAACTAGTGGGTGTTAGCAATAAGTGTTGCTTTATAGCAATAAAAAGTATTGCTAGTAAAGATAGTTTTATAATTTTTTAATAAAAAACTTAACTAGTAAGTATTAGTAATAAGTATTGCTTTTTAGCAATAAGGGGTAATGCTAGTAAAAGTTGTATTATAGTTAGCTTTAAAAGTATTGCCTTTTAGTAATAAAAGGTATTGCTAGTAAAGGTGGTTTTATAGTCTTTTAGTAAAAGACCTTTTTTATAAGTATTAGTAGCTTAACTTTTATATTTTAACTAATAATTAAATTTTTATACGTAGTTATATAAGGTTTTCTTTTTTTATATTAAGCTATAAGTATAAGCTATTAATAACTACTTATATACTTTAATTAGCGCTAGCATAGCTTTAGCTATGTTAAAAGTGCTATAAACCTTTATAACTTTAATTAAAGTATATAATAGCTGTTTACCTTTTTAAGGGCATTACTTAGCAGTGCTAATTTAAAAAAAATGCTTTTATTATTATTAACTTATTATATTAGCTTTTAGCTAAACTTAGGCGCAGTTTTATAGGCATTATAGTATTTATTACTTTTTTACTAAAGTGTTAGCTTTATAAAAAAGGCGTTGTAAGTTAAAAAGTAAAATTGTTAGTATAAGCTTTTTAGGCTGCTTTTAATTTTATATGTTGCTTTATAAGGTTGCTTATAGTAGGTTATTAGTATGTGCTTTTATAGCTGCTTTTAATTTAGCAACGGTGCTTTATAAAGTTATATAGCTAAGAGGTTAGTTTAAGCTAATTAAAAATACTTTTAAGTTAGTATTAATAGCTACTAGGTCTTTTTTTTTTTTTTAGTAGTTTTATAGCGTTTATTTTGTTTAACTATTAAATGCTTTTCTAAGTTCTTATTTGCTATTTTTTTTAATTTTAACTAAAAAAATAGTGCTTTAGGCTTTTATTAATTTTATAACTTAAAAATAACTATTAGCGTACTTTTGCTAGCGCTATTATAGTTAATTTAACTATAGTAAAAGTGCTGCAAACTTTTATAACTTTAAACAAAGTATATAATAGCTACTGCCTTTTTTAAAGGCGCTTTTTTATAAGTGCTAGTATTTAAAATAAGCTATGCTTAAAGCTTGCTACTTGCTTTTTTTTTTAAGCTACTAGGTTTATAATAAAAAGCAAGGCTTTTGTTAAATTAAAAATATATAAACCTATAATTAAAACTATTGTATATAGCTTATATAAAGTTTATTTTTTATTATTTTTTATATACTAATAATTAAGCTATTGCTTACTAACTATATAAGGTTTTTTTTAACTAAGCAGTTTTAATAAACTAATAATAAAGCTACTAGTAATTAGGTTTATAAGGTTTTTTAATTTTATTATAAGTTGCTGTACAATATTAAAGACTTTTTTTTTAAAAGTAGTATAAATTTAAGAAAATATTTAATACTTTACTTTTAAACTTTAAACTAACTTTAGCTTAATATTAATAGCTAGTATATGTGCTACTTGCTACTAAGTGCTAATAGCTACTATAAAGGCTATAAAGAATTAAAAAAAATAATAATAAAGGCTATTTATATTTTTTATTAGCAAATTTCCTAAAAATAATATAAGCTTGAAATTTTATTTTAGCTAAGCTATTTATTGCTATTTAAAGCTTTTTTTTTTTTATTTAGTTTTTAGTTACTTATATAGCATTAAGTTTTTATAACTTTTTTATTGTATTATAAACAACTAAAGTCTTTATTGCTTTTAAGTAATAATGTATTTTTTAAAAATATAAACGTTGTTTTTTAAAAGGTTTTGTTGTTACTAATAGTCTTTTAAAACGCTTATAAAGTTAATATAAAAGCTTATTAGCTTTAAGAGCATAAAAATAATAACTTAATTTAAAAAAAGTTAGTTATTTAATGCGTTTAAATAGTTAAAAGTGTATATTATAATAATTTTTGCGTTAAATACTGCTTTAAGTATTATTTTAGTATTATAAGCATATAAAAATAATTAATACTTACTATTACTAGCTGCCTTTAAATGTATATTATAATATTTTTAAAACATATTTGCTAGCAAGTTTTTTATATAAGCTAAATTAAGCGCTTTTAAAAGTAAAAAATAATTTTTAATTATAAAACTATTACTTTAATTATAAATAAAGTTAATTTTATTTAGTTATAAGCTAAAATACTACTTTATAAGCTATTTTTTAGTAGCTTTATATATTATTAGCATAACGCTGCTAGTTATGCTTATAACTTAAAAAAGCTAGTAGGTAGTAAGGGGCTAGTAGGTATATACGTCTTTTATTAGTAGAAAATAATTTTTAATTATAAAACTATTACTTTAATTATAAATAAAGTTAATTTTATTTAGTTATAAGCTAGGACACTACTTTATAAGCTATTTTTTAGTAGCTTTATATACTATTAGCATAACGCTGCTAGCTATGCTTGTAACTTAAAAGGGCTGGTAAGCAATAAAAAGTATATATATCTCTTATTAGTAAGTATTAAAAGCTAAGCTAAAAATATTAAAAAAGCTAGTAAGTAGCAAAAAGTTAGTAGGCAGTAAAAAGCGTATACATCTCTTATTAGCAAGTATTAAAAGCTAAGCTAAAAATATTAAAGGGGTTAGTAGGCAGCAAGGGGTTAGTAAGCAGCAAAAAGCATATACGTTTTTTATTAGCAAGTATTAAAAGCTGAGCTAGAAATATTAAAAGGGTTAATAAGCAGCAAAAAGCTAGTAGGCAGCAAAGGGCGTATACGTCTTTTATTAGCAAGTATTAAAAGCTAAGCTAAAAATATAAAAAGGCTTAGTAAGTAGTAAAAAGCTAGTAAGCAATAAAAAGCTAGTAAGTAATAAAAGCTTAATAAGTAATAAAAGGTTAGTAAGCAATAAAAGGTTAGTAAGCAATAAAAAGCGTATATATTTTTTGCTAGCAAATATTAAAACTTAGCTAGTAACTTTAAAAAACTAGTAAAAGTTATAAAAAAAAATACTTAAATAAAGCGCTTAAATTTTTATATTATGTAGTAGTTGCTTATAATATATATTAGCAATAATATAGCTAAAGTAATCTTATAAAATGTAAATATTATTAGCTTTATTAAAATTTTAAAATATAAAGTAAATAAAAAAATTATAAACTTAGCTATAGCTTTTTATATTTTTTATATTAAAAAAAGTATATTAAAAGCAATAATAATGCTATAAGTTTGCTAAAAGGTTTTTAAAATAACTTATTTAATTTATTTATAGTAAAAAAAAGAACTTTTATTTAAAATTTAAAGTAAGCAGTTAAAAAGCTTTAAGCTTAGACTTTTTTTTGCTATAAATTTACTTTATATTGCGTTTTTATATTAATAACTATATTATTTTTAATTAAAAGCTATATAATTAAAGTATATAATGCAGTATAAAGTAATTTTGTTATAAAAAAAGATAGCGTATAATATAAGCTTTATTATTGTTGTTTAAAAAGTTTAAACGTTTAAAAAAAAAAAAAATATTTAATTTAAACTTTTATATTACTTTACTAGTTTTATATTTGTTTTTAAATAAAATTATAAAAGCAGTACTAGCTAATTATTATATAAGCAATAAAACGTTATTAACTTTATTAAATTTAGTAGTAAGCTTTTAACTAAAGTAAAAACTATATTATTAAGCTTTTATATAAGCGTTATTTGCTTGCTTGCTATAATTAGCTATAAATATTATATATAAGCTAGTAAGTTTAACGTTACTTAAAAATAGGGCTTATAAATAAAAACTTATAATTTTATTAAAAAAACTATATAAATAATAACTTTAAAGCTTTAAAAAGGTTACTAAAAAGCAAAAAGGCAGCGTTAAGCAAAATAAAGTTAAAAAACATATTGCTTATAATGCGCTTATTTAATAAGCTAGCATATTTTATTATTTTTAAATAAGCAAGAAATAAATTTAATTAAATAAAAAAATATATAAATTTTTATAAATTAAAAAGCTTTTATTTAATTGCCTATACTACGTATAAAAAATTATTGCTTTAATAAAAAAATTATTGCTTAAATAAAAAAACTATTGCTTTAATAAAAAGATTATTGTTATAATAAGTATTTATACTTACTTTATTAACTAAAAAAAAAGTACTTAAGTTTACTTTTTACTTTTTTTAAATTATATTTTTAATATATAAATATGTTAAAAACTTGCTTTAATTTTTTAATAACTTAAATAGCTAAAAAAATTATTTAGATTTTTTTTTTTAATATTAACTATAACGCTACTTATAACTTATTTTACTTATTAATTTAAGTACTTAATAATAAAGCCTACTATTATATTTATTGCCTATACTTACTTTATTATATAAAAATATAAAAAAAGTTATTTTATAGTTACTAAGACTATAAAAAATACTATAACTAACTTTGTAAATATAAAAAATATTTTATATTTATTTATTATTTTTTAGTATAAGTATAACTATGTTAAATTAGCTTTTTTTTTGCTAATAAAGCTGTTATTATATAAACAAATACTATAGCCTGCTGTTTTTAAAATATAAATTTTTTAAACCTGGCTTTTTATATAGTATAAAAAGTAATATACTTTATAAACTAAATTTTTTTTATAGCTGCGCTGCGGTTTATTTAAGTAATATTTGCATAGGTTATTTTAATATAAAAAATAACTTATATTTTTTGCTTTAGTAAAGGTTAGCAGCTAATTTGCTTATATTAGTAGTTATAAATATAGTTATTATAAATAAATAAAAGGTGTAGCTATAAAGGTTTATAATGTAGTTTGCTATTATATTTAGTTATATAATTACTTAGCTTGTTTAATATATTATTTTTAAATTTAAAAGCAATAAGTTTATTTATTTACTTTATAATTAGCTTTTTAAATAAACTGTTTTTATTATAAAACATTTAAATTTTAGTTATATTATTATAAACATTTTTATAAGACTAATATAAGTGTAGTAAAAGTGTACGTGTATTTTTTATTAATTATTACGTTTTTTACTAATTAAAAGCAGTAAATAAACTATATTTACTTAAAACTTTAGTATAAAAACAAAAAGCTATTAGCTAATATAAAATGCTAAATATATAAGCGTAAAAGCTAAATATAATTTAAAAAGTAAAAAATAAAAATATTAAGCAGCTAAAGTAAGTACTTAAGTATTTATGCTATATGCATACCTAATTTTAAATAAAACTTTATTTTTTAGCAAAAATAGTAGCAATAGCTAATAACTACGCAAGCATTTATATAACCTACTTAATATTACTTTAAATTTAGCTTAAGCTTATAATATTTTAAAAAGCAATAAGTTTACTATATTTAAAGCAAAAGTTTGTTACTTTATAAGCTATAATATTATAAGAAAATATAAATATTATATTATAAACTTGCTACTTTATTATATATATATATATTTTATTAAAGTTTACTATTTTTAATAGCTAAACTTTGCTTTACTACTTTATTATATATACTATATTAAAGCTTATTATTTTTAGTAGCTAAATATAGCTTTGCTACTAGTTTATATATACTTTAGCAAGACTTTAATATTTTTAGTAGCTAAATATTAAAAAATATTATATAAAAAACATTTAGTTTTTTTAAGCTAGAAAATATATATAATAATAAGTTATAAAGCTAATATAGCAATACTTTATATAAGCTTTTTTTTTTTTTCTTTTTTTTAATTATCTTTTTTAATAAGCAATAAAACAAGCTTATTAAAAAGCTTATATAGCTTTTTTGCTTTTTTTATATATATAGCATTGTTATAAGTATTTTTACTAACAAGGCTAGTAGTTAAAATGTTAGGCTTATTTAATAAATAATGTATAGTATATAAAATGCTAATAATATTTTATAATATATATTAAAAATAAGTAAATATAAAAAAGCTAAAATAATATATACTTACTTAATTTTAATAACTTTAATTGCTTATTACTATATTAAAAAGTTAGTTAAATATTAAAATAAAAAATAGTAAGCTATATATAAATTAGTATAAAAGCTTAGCTATATTATATTAAAGCAACTTATATTAAAATATAGCTATAATTGCTACTAGTATACTATTTATAATAAGTAGTATAAGTACTAATAAAGTTAATATACTTTACTATAGCTGCTTAATTACTTAATACGCTTTAAATATAGCTAATATATAAGTATATTTTTTATATACTAGTTGTTAGTATATAAGCGTTTTAGTATAAAAAAAGCAAGGCTTTTAAAGCTTTTTTTTTTATAACTTTTCTTTTTAAAAAACTTTTTTTTTTAGCTATATTTTTTTTAGCTATAAGTGTAGTAATAAAAATAAGAAAATTTAAAAGCAAAGCAAAAAGCAAAGTACTACTATGTTATAGTTGCTTTAGTAAAAAGGTGTTAGCTATTATATTAAAAAGGGTATTAGCTATTGTATTAGCTATTATATTAGATGCTTTTTAATTTTTTTTTTTTTTTTTTTTTTTTTCTTTTTTTTAGTTATGTTTTTATTTTTTGCTACAATATTAAAACTTAAAGCTATAGTTAAAAATAAAATTTAGCTTTTAAAACCTTTTATTGCTTTAAGCAGCGTTGCTAACTACGCTAGCAAAAAATAAAGCAAAACTAAAAATAAAAAAGCTACTAATACTATATTAATAAAAGCTTTAAAGTAATATTAGCAACGTATAAATATAGGGTATAAAAAGCCTTTATATTTTATAATTAAATATAACTAGTTGCTTAAAAAAAAAAAAAAAAAAAAGAGGTAAAAAGTATATAGCAAGAAAATAATATAATATATAAGTGCTTATAGTATTAAATAGCTTTATAACAATACTTGCAATTATATTTACTTATATATAAGTAGATTTCTATTAGGTAAAGTATTTTAGTATTTTATATAAAATATAATTACTTATTTTAAAGCTAGCAGGCAAGATATAATTGCTTAGCAAAATATAATTGCCTAGCAAAATATAATTGCCTAGTAAAATATAATTACTTACTAACTTTAAAGCTAATAAGCAAAATATAATTACTTACTTTAAGGCTAACAAGCAAAATATAATTACTTACTTTAAAGCTAACAGGCAAAATACAATTACTTACTAACCTTAAGGCCAACGGGCAAAATATAATTATTTACTAACTTTAAAGCTAATAAGCAAAATATAATTACCTACTAACCTTAAGGCTAACAAGCAAAATATAATTATTAACTTTAAAGCCGACAAGCAAAATATAATTACTTACTAACTTTAAAGCTAACAAGCAAAATATAATTACTTACTTTAAAGCTAACAGGTAAGATATAATTACTTACTAACTTTAAGGCTAATAAGCAAAATATAATTACTTACTAACTTTAAAGCTAATAGGTAAAATATAATTACTTACTAACTTTAAGGCTAATAAGCAAAATATAATTACTTACTAACTTTAAAGCTAATAAGTAAAATATAATTGCCTAGCAAAATATAATTACTAACTTTAAAGCTAACAGGCAAAATATAATTACTTACTTACTTAAAAGCTAGCAGGCAAGATAAAAAAGTTTTGTATGTAAAGTAAAAAATAAAAAAGTTTTTAGTATAAAATATAAAATAAAAAAGTTTTTTATGCAAAACATAAAAAAAAAAAAAAAAAGCGGAGAATTAGGGTAATAGTGGATAATGGCTCAATAGCCCTCCATACTAGTTGTCATAAATGCGGCCGATGTTGGTTCGATTATGGTCCAAATTTCTCCCCCCTTTTCGCAATATACCCTGTCATCTTCCCTGCTTTTTCTCTTTCACCCCTCAACACCACTATTTTCTTTTGCCGGCCCCGCTTGTTTGGAACCCCTTTGGGTCGCTTGTTTCGTTTCCTATGAGGACGCGGTAGGTGAATCAACAAAACACCTGTCGCATAACCAACCGTAATCGGAAATATCCCCCCCCCCCCCCCCGGTGCCACTTCATTCCGCTTCTCTTCTCTTCCCCATTATGACCTAGCTTGTTGTCCGTCTGCCCGTAACCGTTGTAGTGTCATCGCGTACGAGTTAGGCGTGCCTAGCAGAATGCTCAAAATGGCGGTATCGGGGTTGCGTTGTTGTAGGCATGTAAAAGCGGATGCCCGTGGTCTCTGTTCGATTCCGACCAGCGTCCTTCGTTTTGGTGACCATTGGAAGCAGGGCGAGAAGACGAGAAGACAAGACAAGAGATAGTGTAGGTTATCCACTTTAACTCTTGCATTGTTTGTATCTCTCTTTGCCCTGTCATCCCGTGCCTAAACATTATAAATCGACGTATAAACCAAGGTCGACCTTCTCAAATCTCATGGCCTATGGCCGCAAGCCTTCTCATTGCGACGGTTATGCCAGCTTTGTCCTAGATGGGGGCTCATACCCCCACTACCATCTCTAGCCGTGGTGGTGGGCGACGGGAAAAGAAAAGAGAGAAACAAAAATTGAGAAAAGAAATCAATAATAACATCAGGGTAAGCATCCCCAAACGTCCGACCGGCTGCGCTGGCCGATATGATATGCAAAGAGATGATAAATGCCCTACAACGTCCCGTCAAAGAACAAACGAACTCGTCTTCTGCGCATTCAACCCGATGAAGACGTGAATAGAGTGTTAGGGATTGATCTATCCTCTCCCTTTCACATCGTGGCCGCGGGGCTGCTTAATTCCTTTCCAAACTCCAATTTTGCCGTTATGTAGGACACACAAAGAAGCGCTCTCACGTCCGAGATCGTAAGAAAGAGAAGAACATAGGACAGAGTAAAGGGAACATAATTTCCGAGAAAATCCAGAATCCAAATAAGAGGAAAGATGAGAACCCGAGAACCCGAGAACCCGAGAACCCGAGCAGTTAGACAGGGTCATGAATACGAAAAAGATCTCGCAGGCTGCAAGCAGAAGGAGCAAGAAAAAGCAAGAAAAATTGAGAAAATCGGCATGACGAGATCGCTCTCCGAGTTGGCACAGGTAAAGGCCCGGCATGGAGTAATAACGCCGTCGCCGTGCTCCGCATCATATATTAAATCACCAGACGCTGTTTAGCCCCGTGTTGCTGCTTAGCCAGTTGAGGGCGACCTCGGCGGCGTCTTCTCTGGCGTTATTCAGGTTGTTTCCGTCGTACCAATAACGCGCCTCGATGCGCTGATTACATACTGTCACCACGCTCGACCATGCTGTGCGACCACCTGTTGGAGGGAGGCAACCCCACGGGTTAACATACAGACGATAAATGGGGGGGAAAGAAAAGAAGGTGAGGATGAGGAAGCCGATCAAGAATAAACCGGATAACCCCCTTTCTTATCGGTGCTGGTCCCTTTTAAGCATATCGTGATAGTAGGGGTCACTTGCCTCGCCTGTCAGATACAAGTTGGTAGTCCGGCAACTGGAGCTGATAGTCACGGCACATCTCTAAGGAAATATCAGTTCGCCTGTTAACTGCGAGTCTGCACGCTAAGGGGTGAAGGAGGTCGAGCGTGGCCTTGGAAGTAGCTAACCTTCAAGCTTGTCTTGCCATGAGCCCGACTGCTGAGTGCGGTGACGTGAGGACGGCATGTTGCCTAGTTGTTTACCCTTTCCAGGATATGAGCTGGTTGTTTCCAAGTTGCCGTGAGAACCGTGGAGTATCCGGCGTGGTATCAAATTCGGCCTTAGTTAGGAGGGGCTCAGAACGGCAAAGTCAGGCAAGCCAGGGCGCAAGAGATGCGAAGAATGAGGGGGATCAAATGGACAACAGTTCCAAGTGTCTGTATCGCACACAGACCCGCGTTGTTCGTGTGTCTTTCTCTTTTTTAATAAATTCCGTAGGTAGACCCCGGTGTTTTTGCTAGGAACTGATCGAGGATCCAGCAACTTATATGCTTTTTGATACACCGTCCCGTACCTCTCGTCTCTTCATTTATGGCCTCGCGCGACCCTTCTCTGTTTCTGACACTCCAATTGAGTAGGTAAACGGAAGATGCCCTTGGGTTGCTTCAGTAGTGACAGTAAGATCGGCTGAAGAAGATAAAGCCAGGTTGAGGAACTGATGATGTGGCAGGCGAGGATTAGCTAGGACGTCCCAACAGACTGTTTGCACAACGGTAATGCAGTACGGATATTGAAAGGGGCTTATTCGGCAGATTTGACGGCATCATGCATCATGGAAGGGTCTCTGCGGTGGTTGGTAATAATATGACAAGCAGTCAAAGAAGGATGAGGGAAGGCGATTTAAGGTCAAGTATAGAAGATGGAAGCTTCGAGCTCAGGTTAGGCTAGGCCGGGCTGGGCAGAGCAACACATAATACGTAAGGCAGGTCCGGGATGGGGAAGAGGAAACAACAAGTCAGGTCACAGCAGGCGGGAAAAGCGAATGCCCGGGCTTTTTTATCATGATAATGGGGGACGTTAGCAACTGGAAGCGCACAGCGAGAGGAAGGATCGAACGGAGGCTCAAGTGACTGACGACAGAAAACTACAAAAAAAGAAAATTGAGAAAAAAATAAATAAATCCAGAAGACCACCTGCCTGACTCGTCTACAGTACGCGAAGCAGCAAGCAGAGTCGATCCCTCGACCCTTTTGCTCTTCCCTTTTTACACATGTTTGCTTTTTCTCAACCGGCTGAGTTTCCTATGACTGCCTATCTCCTTCTCGAGTGATTTCCTCTCCGCGGCCCGTATTGCTCATTCCTGGGACGGTGGGCCCAAGATCTTCCCAGTCTGGCTAGAAGAGGGAGTACGAAACAACATGGCCAGGTCTAAACTTTGTTTGTAAGTGACATCGAAAGCAACCAGGACGTTTGTGGTATAGGGCGGTATGCATAATGTGCAACTAGATGCATCCCGCCCCACTCGTGCCGAACAATTGGGGTGCAAAAGAAAGCACGAGGGGCCAAGGGCAAGCAAACGTAAGTTACGTTCGATAGTATTGGAAGTATGGCAGGTACTTTCCTTGTAGCTTCTGGGTAGTAGCAGTTCACAACTTGACCGAAAGTGGATGTGCCTGTGCTTCTGTGTATCCATGTCGACGGGCCAATGGGCTCTCACTGAGGCTGGGCTATTTGTTGCCTACCTACGCGTAAGGGAGATATAGTTTAGGCCAATGCAGAAAATCGATGCAGCGACGAAGAAGATACGCTGAAAGGGAATTTTCCGCGGTGGACAATTGGCGGCTCCCCCGCATCAGGAGAGAACGAAGCCCTTGGCCCCTTGCATCTGGCTTCTGTTGCATGGTTAGGTCTGTCGACGAACGGGCAAGCAGGCGAGGCGCGTCTCGCGTTGGGTGTTCGGCACAAATAACAGGGGTAACAGGGTTGTTGTTGACAGCTCCGGCAGCGGCAGCCCGTAGTGTCTGAATGTCGCTGGTGTTTCACTTGCTGCCAGACGTGCATGAAAGGGAGGTATGTCATTGCTGCTGTCAAACTGCGAGGCGAGTCCTATCGGCGCTCTGGTGTCACTCACCCAGGAGGAAATATGCATGTCGGGACTGGTGGCTTGGGAGACGACCTGTTACACAAACGAAAGGGCTCGCCTGATGATTTCTACTAGGTGTGTGCCGTATCAGACCATCTGTTCCGCAACGTAGCGTGGCGTGGCGTACCAACACAAAGAGATTCTGCAATCCCAACGCCAGCCCATCATTTTCTACATCCTAGGCAAATCTTTACGTCGATAGGTACGGCACGTTCCATGCCCCCTCTGGACCACAGTCTCTTCAGTCAGAAGAGAAATACCGCCTATATGCCTTCCATGGCTTGCAGCCATAAGGCAACCACGCCCTGGATAAGCTACAGACCGCATTACCGAGCCAACACCCTGTTTCTGTACGTTACGTGAACACACGAGGCTCGGGCGACACTACGTTGTTATCGGCCCAAAAGCCGTAAAGACCCAACGGGACGGTGATTCACGCCACGGAACAGCAGAACGGTTGTGCAGAGCAGAGATCGGAGCAGCAAGTAATTCCCCGAGTCTTATCACCGTCACACGTAAGGCTTGCGATGGCTGACGCTACCGGGCCCTGCCGATTCTGTGCGAGGGTGGTCGAGAACAGGGGAAGAACCATGCGTTAGCTGCGGCATTTGAGGCTTGAGGCCCTGTTCATCCTACCTTGGTATCCTGTAAGGAATAATATCGCTATAATTCTGCCTACATGTAAGTACGGGTAAAAATCACTTCCGGGGTGAGTTCGGTAGGTACGTGAGGTGGCAGGTCTTTGGTATTTGCTTTTTTCTATAGTATTGCCAGACTTATAGCCCAACAGGGATGGAAGGAAGGACTGCATTATCTCTTGCATTTAACCCCTAGCCTTAAGAAGCTAGGCCTAGCACTAGCCCATGCTTAGTCTGTTATGCAGACATGGTTCCGACTAGTCAGGCACACTAGCACGTACCTGGTATAGTCCCATACGTATGCCGCGACAGGGCAGGCTGGCAGGGGACTGAGCATTGGCAAGCATGACTTGTGAAGCACGAGCAGCGTCCAGTCTGCAAGGACCAGCTCCGAAGGTTCAACAACTTCAAGGCCTTGTCATATCCGTCCAATAATAACAGTTTGCCTGACGTACTGTTCAAGGCAACAGTTTGAATTTCAAGCCCAACCCCAGGATTGGGCCAGGGGAAGAGAGTATTGTGAAGCAGAGGTTCTTATTTCTAGTACAGGCATGAGGTACGGGGATATAAGTGAGCGCTAACGCAAGGTCCAGTTTCTCCTCCTGTCTTCATTGGCTGTCAGACGACAAGGCAGCGCGGACAGTGTAAAAGGGCGATGTCAATTGCCGGAAACCCACTCCGTCGATGCTAATAAATTCGTCGGACTGCAGAGCAGACAGAGCAGGCGCAGAGACAGACCAGGTAAGAGGGTAGCTACGACTCACGAGGTTGGGGACATCTCTTCACGTAAAGCCCAGCATATACGCGTACGAAATCGATAGCCGGCCAAGGCCAAGTCAACACCCACTCGGCTTCCCTAATATGTCTTCTGTTATCAGGCGCTCTGGCTGGCAGCCTACGTCTACGGAAGAACGCATTAGCCTGCCTGCGCTGTACGGGTAGGTATGTGATGCAGGTACCTACCTATTTCAATTTTGTCTAAGTGGACCCCGGCCGTTGGAATCGCACCCTGCCCGATTCTCCAGCTGAACTGAAATCTTCTCAACCGGCAAGGGAAGACCGGTTCATCGTCATGACAATGCAGGTGTAAGCGATTGGAACCCGGTCGCTATCTATCTACAAGGCCCAACAAGAGAGGCTTGCGTACCTAACCGACAACATCCACGTACCTGCCGTGTCCGACAAATCATTTACACGTAAATGAAGAGAGCTATGGATACACACGAGTACATTTTCAAGCCTTGTGGGCATAGCCGAAGATACAGAAGGATCGGGTGACCACTGTTGATCTGGAAATGACGTAAAGGCTAATAATACCTACTCACTAATAAGCTACGAGGTACAGTAAGAACTTCCACGCGTGGGTGAGGTTGGGCTTCGGTCTTGCTTTTCGACCGGGCAGGCCGGGTTTGGTCAAGCTGTGGGATTTCGTAGCTAGACCGTCAAGCCGAAAGTTTCATCATTGAAATATTTCCCTACATTGAGACATTCCTGCCGTACCCTTTTAAGTTTTGACCAAGCGCAACCAGGGTTTCACGGTAAATACAGGCTGCACTAAAACTGCAGAACCGTCATGCCTCCGGCCGTTTACCTGCCTTTAGCCGAGCTATAACTAGACTTTGCTTGAGTAGGCTTTCGAAGACTGCCCGTCGTCGTCAACGGGTACCTAAGATTGACCAAAGCTTGGTTGGCGAGGATCATTCCCGGTTTGTTATGGGTACCGCGGTACTGGGTCGTCGACCCGCATGACATGGCACAACTGCAAGAAAGATTGGCCGAATCACGCGACTGAACCGACCTGAAGGGATAGTGGGCCTTGAATGTCTGGGTGATAGTCTCTTCCAGCTCCGTCCATGCCCAGCGCCGAAAGCTGGATGCCAGCCTGATTGAGCCCTTTTCCGACGATGGGCTCAGACCACGCGGGATATCCCCTGGGACGATCCTCAGGGACAACTTCCATCTGCCGGTCATCCTTTCTTACATGGTTCGTCCAGGCGAGTTCTCCGGGTTGAGGCAGGACAAAGAATTCCAGCCGAAGCGTGGGTAGCGTGTTTTCGTGCCACGTCCTCCTGTCACCCCAGCCAAGCAATGTTCGCCATACTTTACACTACCAGAGTCCGGCCCGGAAGGAGGGCAACTCTATGCGCAGCACGAGACAACTCAAGATGCCGTAAGGCCGTAGGTGCCCAAGCTGATGAGAAAGAAAATGTCTAACTACCGGGGCGTATCTTTGATGCCTGTCCAAGCCATGGCGTCCACTTCCTAAGAGGGTACAAGTGCTGAGAGCGTTACCATGGAATGTGTATTTCCACTGTTTCGATTTCCCCCCCCCCGGGAAGAGTCTTAACCTTGCCATACCGCGACGGTGCTTTTTCGACCGACCCGCCAATTTACTGTTACGCCGTGTATACCTTTATGGACTCATTCGGTGGTTACTGCGGCGTATTGAATCTCTTATGGGAACAGGTTACGTTGCGATCAACTGAGAGCCACTGATCCTGGCTTGACACGGGGGTTAGGTGACGATGCGGAGGGAAATCTCGTGGATGGCGAATTGGGATCTTGCAGCTACTGACAGATCTACGCAACTGGCGTGACCAAGATACAGAATGCGGTGCTGTTGTCGACAGTGTCACCTACGTCGAGGTGACCTTACAAAGACCTGTTAACTACCTACCAACAGTACTGCCAACAGATAACATCATCGGCCTCTTGCAGCCTTGAAGGGCCGGTTGCCAATAGACCGGCCATTGAGGCAAATTGTCGGTGATGCCTAACGAGTTTCTAACACTGCGCTGCTCCTAAACATCGGCCTTGGGCCGAGGACGGGTGATGATAAGGGGCACGCCGGGGCCTCAAGACGGCTTCTTATCAGGGTAAGGGATGTGGCCGAGCTGTAAGACAAACAGCGAGTCACATGGCGGATACTCGGCCTGTCACACGGCGTGTGGAAGCCTGAAAATCCTCGTAACCGTCACCCGACACATACTTGCGTATACTTGCCGGATCTGCCCTTCACAACATATGCGGTGACGATGGTTCTTGAATGCCTTTCCTTGGTCCTTACCTGAAGGCAGTCCAACCCAATGAGTTCGTATATGCCCTTGTCTCGGTTTCGGGCATTGACAAAGTGATATATATATAGGATCTCCAATAGTGTCGTCACAGAGATGCCTAGTTAGGCTTGAGGACATGCTTACAGCTCAGGGGAAGCGAGGCACGACGTAAAAGGGAGCGGCACTTGTGAGATGGATAGCAAGAAAAGAAGAAAGTTGATTAGTTTCTTCATCCAGCGCCTGCAGGATCTGATTACTGAATCTGCGGGCATCTCCGTCCAACATCACTATCGGCCTGGCAATGCCCTGTTTAGGGTATCCTGCGAAGTGAGTGTTGTACTACTGTTTATCCTGTCTGCAGCTTTTCACCTGTTATGATTCTTCCGGTAGGTAAACGTCATGGTCTGATGTTGAGTGATCACAAATGAATACGAGCATATACCGTTTATCCAGCACATATCTTACCAAGCACCAGGTTGGGACCAAACTACGGACTCCTAAAACCAAGTTGATCGAGCTGGGGGCTTCACAAGAGCTTCCTGAAAAGAACCATTAGAGGGCAATGCAAGTTCCAACGTGGTATTGTTGTTACTGGCCCCATACAGGTGACATAAACGACACAGAAAACCACTCCGCAGGCTCAGGGATACATAACAAGATACATGACGATGGAGTCTAGGCCGAGGCCCTGCATGGGTGCATAAGAGCCTTTCACACTGCAGTGGACTCTTACAACGGCCTTTACTATGCAACTACAGAAGCCGAAGTTCCCGTCGCCTACCTACTGCAGGATAGGTGCGGGCCGCACAAATATGCAGGGCGAGCACGTGGTTCAGACTCAGGGGGCAGCTGCCAGCATATGAAATTTCTTCTGTAAGCAACGTGTAGGTGGAAAGAACTCGAAGCATTAAACACATTAGTACCTTAGGTACCAACGTGTAGGTGTTGATTTGAGGTAAGTTTTCCACATATCGTTATCAAGTCTAAATATCTGAATCCTAAGTTAGTTGAAACCTCTACGATGACAGTAATGTTCCTACCTAACCTAGCTACTTACTCACCTAACCCAACCCACACAGACATCTTTGTGAGTCTACGAGTAAAAGCGAGGAGGACTGCAAATACAGTGCAAATGTATGTCCGTACGGACATTTTACGTGTATTTTACTGTACCCTGCTGTAGCTCCACACCGTTGGGGCCGGAGGCCCAATCATCTTCGGACCCAATAAGGAGGGGGGCAAGCCACACCTGCCTTATGTAACCTTGTTATTTGGGTAGCCTTCAAAGACATCATCTCTTTTGGAATTTCATATCAGCACGTAACAACAAAGCTAGGTTAGGTATCTAAACCCCCCACTGCGAAGATACCACTATACAATCCGATCTAGGCCACCCCTTTCTACATACTCCCTTCTCCACGGCACTTCCGGATTCCGCCAGCCCGCGCGAACACATCAGATTTGTACGTTGGGTTTGATTAAAGATGTCTCGGCGGCCGCCCAACCCTGCTGCCGAAAGGGCAGCCCAAAACCAGCAGACCATCAAGAGTCTCCTGAAGCTGGAGGCCAACAAAGTATGCGCCGACTGCAAGCGGAATAAACGTGAGTCGCCCATATACAGCCATCGTCTCGCACGCATGGGCGGTGGCAAAAGCTGACATCTCTGTTCGTATCAGATCCCCGATGGGCTAGTTGGAATCTCGGCATCTTCATATGTATTCGTTGCTCCGGTATCCATCGTGGCATGGGTACACACATTTCGCGCGTCAAGTCGGTCGATCTGGATTCCTGGACGGATGAACAATTGAAGAGTGTCTTAAGCTGGGGAAATGCTCGGGCGAACAAGTATTGGGAAGCCAAGTTGGCGCCCGGCCACGTGCCTTCGGAAGCCAAGATCGAGAATTTCATAAGAACCAAGTACGAGCTCAAGCGATGGGCCATGGACGGGCCTATGCCGAACCCCGCCGATCTCGACGCCGAAGGCGACGACGAGGTACCTTTGAGCATCGTCAAAGAGAAGCAGGCTGTTGAGCGGAAAACTTCCCTCCGGAACAACGCCGCCGCCGTACAAACCCCGAGTCCTCGAGCTGCACCACAAGTCGACCTTATCGGCGGTAGTGACGTTCCGCCCAGAGCTAGTACGGCCGGACCATCATCTTATCAACAAGTACCGCCTAAAGCTGCGCCTGCTCCCCCGAAGGCTTCCAACCCCAACAACTCGCTTCTAGGTCTAGACTTTTTGGGCGAGGCACCTGTTGCCCCTCCTAGGCCCGCTAGTACCACCGGCACAGGAGGCGTTGGCGGTCAGTCTAGACCAGACCTCAAACAATCCATCCTGTCGCTGTACGCATCTGCGCCGCGGCCTCAACCACCGCCCCAGCAATCGGCGCATGCTGCCAGCGGGTCCTTCAGTGGCTTTGGCGCCATGCAGTCGCCTGGAGCGGGACACCAGCATAAAAGTTCCACTAGCGGGAATCTCAACGACGCATTTGCCGGCTTGAGTTTCGGGAACACAACGTCTCCTAAGAGCCCGCAGAGAGATGCATTTGCCAGCTTGACGAGTATGTCGAGTGCGTCTAGTAACCGCTCAACCCCTCAACCAACCAACAACGCCTTTTCCAACCTATCGGGCGGAAGTTTCTTTGATAGCAAACCTGCCCAGTCCACCGCGCACCACCAGAAGCAACCGTCTACGACTACCAGCAATTTCAGCGCTTTCAGCACCGCTGCCCCTTCTGCCAAGCCTGTCCAGACGTCGTCCTCATCCGGTCTGGGAGACCTTGTTGATTGGGGTGCGCCTACCCAATCAACTGTGGCTCCATCTGCGGCACCCAAGTCACCAGCGCCGACATCGAACTCTGTTTTCAACCTTTCGGCCGCCCCAGCCAAGCCAGCAAATCCTTCAATACCCGCTCCGGCCCCCATCGGCACATCCGATTCAGACGTGTGGGGCAACGCATGGGGCAACCCGGAACCGGCAGCCGCCCCGGCCGCTTTGAAAAGTCCGGCGGCAAAGCCCCTAGCACCTACTAGTGTTAGCGACGACTTTGGTGGTTGGGGCAGCAGTGCCGGCGGCTCGTTCGCCACCCAGAGCATAGTGCCTGGCGCTTCTGGAGGGTTTGCGCCTGCACCAAAGGTTGCTGCTGATGAAGAGTTTGGTGGTTGGACAAGCAGTACCGGTGCACAGTCAACCAACACCGGGTCGAAGCCGGCTGGAGGTTTTGGCAATGACGACCTCTTTTCTAACGTCTGGGAGTAGAGTTTCTGTGTCGTCAAGGCATGGGTTATATATACTGGATGGCAGTGATAAAAGGGTCATTGACGACGGTGCGCGCTACTAGAAGGTATATGATCTTTACTGTGGAACCAAAACTCGAATTCCCGTTTAGTATAGCTTTATAGTATATTATGAGATGAGGTTATGAATGAAGCACCAGCCGTCGAGAACTTTGCTCTGTTTGTTCTACATGTATGATGCTTGTGATTGCAGTATGAACCTTTTTCAATTCAATTACCTATTACAAACCAAAGACCTTGAACACCCAAAACTTTAACGCCCGTTGCTATGCTGAATTGCTTTCAGTGTTTTTCTCAATAACCACCACACCAAGACATCTCAATCAAGCGAGATACCGTCCGTTTACTCACAAATCGCTTTCGCGTCCATGTTATTCGGCCAGCTATTCGGCTTGGCCCTCTCGTTTCGATGTTCCTCGAATACCGCCCCCCGATGCCAGGTAGGTGATCCTAAGCATCTCCCAGGATGAGCCGTGTGAGGCCAGTACGTGTTATTACACATGTACGTCTCCGCGCTCCGTCTGCTCGACATTTCGTTATCGATTTCTTGTCTTTGTCTTGTCTTGTCTTGTCAAATCGACCGCCCGCAATCCGTATCGCACCGTTTCGTATCGTATCGTACTCTGTCTGTCTGTCTGTCTGTCTGTCTGTCTGTCTGTCTGTATGTGCCCGTGTCGCGCGTATTCCCTTATTTCGAAATTTCTTTTGCATCGACCGACTTTTAGGGGGAAAAAGAAAGAAACCCCGGAATTTTTTTTTCTTAAAAAATCCACTTGGCGAGATAATACAAGACCAAAAACACGCCGATGATAATCCCGGATAATTTGAAAATGGCGACTTTATTTCCGGCGGCTGCCATTCGACCCAGACGACCGGCTGATCCTTTGAGTTGTGTTGACATGGAGGAGAATGTGTCGGACTTGTTGTTGTAATTCGCGTTAGTTCGGACGGGATTTTGCGCAGAGTGATAAAGAAGGGGGATAGGGAATGGGAAGGGAAAGAAGGACTTACGGTATGATCTATGACGTCTTGCGCTCGCGCATTGTCGTATATGTCTACCGTTACGCCGCGGAGGGAAGATACTTTTGCCGATAGCTCTTCTAGACGCGCGTTGTTTTGGCGCTCGCGCTCGTAGGCTTCGGACATTTTTTTATTTTTTTATTTTTTGCTTCTTTTCGTTTCCTCTTTGCTTTTCGGGTTCAGAATGGTGTTTGGGGTGTTGATGGATTATTTTGGTCGTTGTAGGTAGGGACCCGGATGACGATCGGGAAAGCCGGGTCAAGGTCAAAATGTAGGATTCGCTCAAGAAAAAAAGGATGGCGACTGGTAGGAGGTGAGGTGGTATTACCTATCTATTTGCAAGGTAGGTTAGGTAATTCGGTTGTTCGTTTACGTGTAGAATTTCGTTGATTCCCAAGTACTCGGCTGGCTCTCTCGCTCGCAAGGCTAGGCTGGCTGTCTTGTGACTTGTCACTTGTGAAAGGGTCTTGGTCTTTGTTCCACATTCATCTAATTACGTAGTGGACCCTAGAAAAGGAGTCGAGCCGGGGTGCCGGGGAGGTTCATCAGGTACCTACGGGAACAGCTGACTGTTGCGGGTAGAATGACGCAGTATATGTGGCTGGGTAGAAATTGACATCAAATGCTGCGCCACGATTTATAGACTTTAGTCCAAAACCCCACGTTTTCGGCGGGTCAAGCTACAGTACAGTGGCAGGTGACATGAGCTTTCCTTGCCGTCTCTGACGACAACGTTGCCGCTCGCGCCCGTACATCGTTATTTGCTGATGGTGGAATAAAGCTTATAAACGCCCAACCTCTAAACTTCTCGAGCAAATCGCAAAAGCTGGCGTGTTATTCTGTATTTTTCCTACCACATTTAGACTTTTATATCAGCAGAGGTACGCAGATATCTTAGGCATCTATTCATTAGTCGTACTAAAGGTACAGTACGAAAACAAGTCCCTGAAGGAGGCAACCACCGGCCTATTCCAAATCGGCCTGGGACGCCTCAAACTGTCAACCAGTCCCGCAATTGCCCACCATCTCACGATATCCACTCGGAGCTAGTAAAAGGGTACTAACGTAATAAACTACCACCTATTTCTACTTGTACACATTACTAGCCTAAGGACTTGTTCACCACTACAAGACCTTATCTATCCTTGCCTCCATCCCTTATACACCACGGCGTTTTGCGATATTCTCATTTGATACCCTTTCGCAAGAGATATCGACCGTCCTTCCCCCATTTCGAGTCAAAATAGTGTTACGATGGGTATCAATAATCCTCTTCCCTCTTCGCTCGCATGTAAGTTCTTCTCTGACCAACCCGACCTCCCCAATTTCTCAACGCCAACCAGGCGCAATGACCCCGCGTCCCGAATTGGGCCAAGGTTGTATTGAGAAGACATGATGCTAATTCGTTGCTGTGAATAGCCGAGTGCAAGAAGTGCGGCAAAATCCTGACGTCTTTTGTCGACCCGAGGCAGGCCTTTAGTCCCGACAAAGTCATCCCTCCCAATATCCTCGCCAATGCCAAGGTAAGCCAAAGTGCCCAACCAATATTCCGCGCCGATGGAGAAGCGAGAACCTCCCGAAATCCGGATTATAGTATCATTGAGCGCGCGCGCGCGCGCTGACGTGGCCATTTTTTAGGGTCTTGCGATTCTCACCGTCATCAAAGCCGGGTTCCTCGGCTCGGCGCGCTTCGGTTCTGGGCTCGTCGTCGCCCGCCTCCCCGATGGCAGCTGGTCTGCCCCTACCGCCATCATGACTGCCGGCGGTGGTTTCGGTGGTCAGATCGGATTCGAATTGACCGACTTCGTCTTCATCCTCAACGATGCCCGCGCCGTCAAGACCTTTTCCCAACAAGGCTCCATCACACTAGGCGGAAATGTTTCCATAGCGGCCGGGCCTGTTGGTCGCAATGCCGAAGCTGCCGGTGCCGCGTCTCTGAAGAGTGTTGCTGGCATCTTCAGTTACAGCAGGACCAAGGGCCTGTTTGCCGGCGTGTCGTTAGAGGGATCTGCCATCGTAGAGAGGAGAGATGCGAACGAGAAGTTATACGGTCAACGCCTGACGGCGGCCCAGCTTCTTACCGGAGCCGTCAGACCGCCTCCTCAGGCCGCGCCCTTGCTGAATGTCTTGAACACTAGAATTTTCAGTGGCACACGGCAAGGGTCGGTAGATGACGCCATGTACAACGACGTGCCGGTGTATGAAGACCGACACGACGACGTTGTATGGAACGGTCAACGTGGAAGCGCTTATGGTGAGGGGGGTCAAATGAATGCGCCTAAGAGATCGCAAACGTGGCAAGACGACGTATACGACCGACCAGCAGGCGGCGGTAGCGGTATTAATCGATCGAATACCGTTGCTTCAAGAGGTCTAGACGACGACTATGTGTACCGCGACAGGCAAAGCGACGCTGCTCCCTCGGGCCCTACTAGACCTGCAGCCCCGAAACCCAACTTTGCAAGCAAACAAGCACTTTTGAAGAAGAATGAGGCCGTTGCGCTCTTTACTTTTGAGGCGGCGCAAGAAGGCGATCTCGGTTTCAAGAAGGGTGAAATTATCACAGTGTTGAAGAAGACGGAAAGTGACAACGACTGGTGGTAAGTGAGCCCAAGAGACACCCCTTTTAACGTCCCATCTGTGGCTAACAAAGCGAACGCGACAGGACGGGTATGATTGGTTCGAGACATGGTGTATTCCCAAGTAACTATGTCAAGATGACAGAGTAAGGGTTGAGAAGCGGTAGAAGATTATACCCGCACCGGGATGGCTCGGTCCATCGGTTACGTGACGAAGACAAACAAAACGAGATAACGACGGTGGATTTGATGTGACAAGAAGCCTACCACCACTCAGGGCTTATGTGCAGAAGTGGGCGCGATGCGTCTCAGATGTTGTCTGTCCATCTTGCGATGGAGACGGCAAGGAGGATAGGATACGATGGAAGGATACCTACTTACTTACTACCTTTATTCCGGCCAGTTAGTTGGGGGTTGGTTAGAATGACTACCCTTGTCGGATGTGTTTATTACCCCCCCCCCCCCTGTTTTAAACATTGTCTTGCTTTCATGATACCTGATCACAACTACCTTATTTAAACTAACAGGATATCATGTTGATATTGAATGGTGTCCATTTTGTAGCGTCTCTCTATACGTAGATCAAAATGGGAATCTCTCTGTTCTTAACAAACATATTTCAAAACATGACACGTGTAGACCATATTGTATTCCAAGTGATATCAATAGCCCCCTCCCCGTTACCAACCAGTCGGTAAGATTGATGCCAGGTATTCGGATGAATTAACATGTCAGGTACCTAAGTACCTTACCTAAGGTATACGGGCATATCCCAGTTCTCAACTTTCAAGGTAAGTAAAGCTTAAGTAGGGAGAAGGAACTTACCGACTCACCGCGCCTTCCCCCCTTGCTTAAGTACTTGAAATCTGGTGTAACGACGGGACCAACGTAACGTCGACTTAACTCCACTCTTGACTCGACTTGACTCGGCTTGACTTGACTTGACTTGACTTCACCTCACTTTAATACTTACTTGATTGTTGTCGTCCGTGTTGCTGAGGACAATAAACTTCCCTCGTCTGGCTATTTGATTCCCATCTTTCTGTTTTCATTTTCTTCGTGATTCTTGTCGGCGGGTGGGGAAAGGGAGGAAGGAAAATGGCCCGGTTGTCTGTCTGTCTGTCTGTCTGATTCATGGCAATATCAAATCGGATATGCTCGTTGGAATCATCTTCTCGGACTCTCATCACCTCCTGGCATCGAATATTTTCCGGCTTGGCTTGGCTATGCGGAAAGCCGTACGCCCCTTCCTCGGTATGTAAAGGACGGGGCGGGTGGGTGGGTGGATGGATTGTTGGCTTCGTGCTCAGATCTCGATGTCATCGCGCTCGAAATTGAGATTTGGGCAGGTATCCCGATTACGTCCATGGCGATATCGACAAATGCGACGATGTGCTCTTTTATGGCTCGTACGCGAAGGGTCCGTTTATTATTAGCTCGGCACCTGCAGGCCCCCTTTGAGGGGCATTGTAATCGCCTGTATTCGGATTCTGCGCGCTGTTTGTCATCGAAGGTGTCGGGTGGTGCCCGACGATTGTGGTTTGAAGCAAGTATCGAGAGACGATTTCCGTGAGAGTGGTCGAGATGGAATTCTCGTTCGCAAAACTACCGCCTGTAACCGCAGCAAAACCGAGGATAATCCCATGTTATGCACCCTCGTCTTTCTCCATCTCGTTAACTTACCTCCCTATATCTCACTTCAAGCGGAATCATATATGGCATCAAATAAACGAATTCGTTACCTCTCTGGCCGCATGTCGCGAGCGGGGTTTGAACTATAATAAAAGGAATGGAGGCCCCCTGGGATTTTCGATAAGCCCCGAGTGGTTAACTGGAGCGTTGCAACCAAAGCTCAAGGAACTCTTCTCGGGTTCACTGGGGACTGGGTCAGCTCAGTGCGTGCTTGGCAAAAGAGGTGCAGATCTAGGCACCAGACCAAAGACCGTCTCAAACTTCAACCGAGAGGACTTTCTTTTTTAAAAGTCCCAAGAAACTGCTTTTATAGTTTGCTATGCCGTGTCTGGTCTTTTGGGAATACAACAAGAAAAGCCGCCTAAGCGCCCATGGCCAGAAATAGGTTGTCAGGGGCCACTCGACATGGACGAAATAGGATGGTATCTGCAGACTGCAGCACCGCTCACCAAAATATCAATCTCCACTTCCAAATCGAGGCAAGAGTCTGTATCTCTAACCTACACGTTCAACAGATATCTATTCAAACTAGTTCTCCCTTATTCTAGGCCTCACATGAATAAGCTCATGCGATAACATCGTAATCAGCTTGAAAGGCTGTCCCTCTAGGGAACTAGGTTAAGACAGATATCGACGACGCGGCGATTCCGACTGCGCCTCTTACATTTTCCATATAACAACAGCCACTCTCCACTACTGGTCGGTTATCCGGTCGGCTCCCTGGTCGGTCTTTGGGCTTAGGCGTCTCGTGGGCTTATTGGGAGGTTGACGATGGGAAGGAAGCACTCCCGAAATACAACAACTTCTGTGCACAATCGACGTTTGCTATAGACCTTGACCTAGACCACCAAGCAGTCTGGCACAGGAGTTGGCTTCGATTTACCCCCACAATCCGTCTTTCCATACTCGGACTGGCGATTGGGCTTAACCTTGGATGCCATACACCCCTGCAGAGGCTCTTTGGCAACCGAAACTATACCATCTCTGCCTATCCTACTGCGCATTCCTCTTGAAGCATTTCCAAAATTCCAAAACGCCATTTCTACTATGGAAATGCCAATGTTCTACCGTCTCTGAAAAGGCATTTGTAGACGGGCGACTCATTATCCTAACCAGCCCAGGCCTGGGTCTGGAGACAGGATATAGTATATTACTCCTCATCTAGCTAGAGTCCTTCCTGTTGCCTTTCACTATCCCGTCCTCCACGGTACCATTTTGATAAGATACTACCGATTCGCCCCAAAACACCATACTACCTAAACCTCGAGATTGAACTCTATCTCAAATCCCAATGCCTCCAAACAAAAAGGATGAAAAGGCCCCTAACAAAATTGTCGAAAGCCTCCTAAAGAGACGCAAGGTCAGGATCTGTCAGTCTAAATACACGTGTATGTCGCGTTACCTACCTACCTCTCAATACGGCCTTTAGTATTTCGTTACTTACCATTCTAGGTAGACCGGGGCAAGACAGATGTTCAGAACAAGGACAAGGACAAGGATAATAATACCCCCGCAAGAAATAATACAAGACAGCGTCTTGAATCCGCCAGGAGGGAGCGGTCAGCCAGACTTACGTCGCCGCTTAGGACGAGCACGTCTGTTGGCAATTCCCACTCGCCGTCACCTGGATTGGCGGGTCCCGGTGATACGCTCGGGTCAGAGCCACAGGCGGGAAATGACTTGGGATCTTTTGGTTTCAACGAACCGCTTCTCACAGCTGAGCCTACGAGAGGATCTCAGGGTCATGTTGCTAATGGCTTCCCAAGTATCCGAGACGGCCGGGTGCCAATTGCCCGGAGAGTATATCTAGGAGACAGCTCCATTCCTCTGTATTACAGGAGGGATGACAAGTATCAGTACTCCGCTGTTTACCTCAGTGGCCTCAAGAAATGCCTCGATGATGGTACACTTAGCAGAGAAATCAAATGGACGCGGCTAGGACGCCAGTCCAAAGCCACGGAGTACATAAGTCTCCCGGTGAAAGTCAAAGATGACCACGTTTTCCTCCGGTTGGCGGTCCTCCGGGATGTTGGCGAAGCCGGCACGACCGGGCTTGTGAACCGTTCCGGGATTGCCGATGTCATCCTAGCGCGAGATTTCGAGGATGCTGTTGCCGAATTATATGAGGCGTTGGAGGACATGGAGGATATGGTCGATAACCTAGAAGTTCCCATCGCTTCGAACGGACAGTCAAATAACATGGTGGGGGCGAACTTCAGTAATGGTGCGGCTGCCAGCTTCATCTCACACCAGGTAGATGGCATGGACAGTAGTTCTGTCCCTAACCACTCTGAAATGTTGCCAAGTGGCGGACAGGACCCTGACTACGGCATTCCCATCTCTGTCGGAGTGAAATACTATCCGCCACGCCTTGAGAACAACACTATATTGGGGGAGTCGGGGGGGTTTACGGTCATATGTACACCGCCATCCCAAGATTATTCATCAAATCCTGGTGGCCCTGGAGCTTCCGACGATACCGTTTCGCAGCTACCTGGGGACACGGTGTTCAACATCGATGCGGCATACGGTGTGTCACCTGAGCAACTTTATATGAGCGCCGGGGACGTCACTCTCACGACAACGGACGGGCATATATTCTTGGACGATACCGGCACCATGGACTATGTAAGTGTGACTGAAAGCCTTTATAGTTTCTAAACACCTCAGAGTCTATTTTCATTTGCTAACTAGTCTATATTATTCAGAGTAGCGGCAATTACTTCGACACTGAGCCTCAGCCGATGACTTATTCGGACCAGGCACCCTATGAAAACCAATACTTGAATGGGTGAAAGCTACCGTTTCCTCGAAATAGAAACGTTGGAAAATGGATGTTAGCTGTACCTAGATTCGCATCAGCACGGGCGTTTTCCGTTTGCTGCAGAACCCGAGGGGCTCTGCTTCAACATCACCGGGAACGGGCCGCTTGTCACTTTGCGATATGGATGCCTCGAACGGGTTATATCATAATGTGGCGGTACAACGATCGCCATCTCATGCAGGGCGTCACTGGATCAGCGATAGAATGAGCGACCCGGGCAAACACACGGTACGGGTAAGAGTGGCAGGAAAACCAACGGGTGTCGTACCGGTATATCTACGCCACGCGGATATCGGAGGGTGTATTGACACTCATCTAAGGCCCTAACAGGATTTTGCTGCTGTCTGGGCTACATAGTAGTGTAGGGCATACTACCTACGAAAGCACAGGACCGGCGGCGTGGGGAGCAGTCGCGGCGGCTACCACGTCTTATATTCCCTTACCTCTGCACTCGTGAAGAGATCATGGCGCAGTGGCACGTTTGGGTTTCCCTTAGACGACGTTATACAAACAAGAGGCTCAACACTGGCCTGGTCGACCTGAATCTTTCAAAGTCGCCCTCGCCGAATGGTGGGAGACAAGAGAAGAGGGACGCCGTATCTACTAGGGGGCCGGTCAGCTGTTGCAACCACCCCCGTTTATGTTTTCACAAAGCGCTGGAGTTATACGGATGGGCATTAAGCTTATAGAGACTGTTAGAGATATATGTCATGATCGGGAAAGCGAGGGACTGGGATTTTCTGCCACGACATTGCCTGCCATGAGATAATGCCATTGGATGGCATAACAAAATAGCCTTTTAAATTTCACGCAACTATATATAGATACCCCTCTCATTCGAGCCCAAATAAAACTGTACTGTTTCTAGTGCATGAATATAATATGCATAGTCCTACTGTGGGAGCATAGGAGAGATAATAAACTCGGCAGCCATCAAGGAAGACGACTACATCTTTGCTCTTTATATTGACTTACTCGTAGGTTACCTATCCAGAATCGGATTTCCCACTCACCGAATTTCCATCCTGGCCGGACCGACGAATTTCGGGAACTAAAATCAAGAGGGGGGGAGGGGCATACATGTTCTTGGCATTGCTACCCATGATCTTAGCTTCCTGAAAGTCCCACGAACAGGAGGGAATGTGTGTGCATGTGGGTGTGTGTGTGTGGGAACTGAACCCGAGGATGTTTCTACGTGATTGGACAATATGTGAACATGAGGGGGGGGGTGGAAAGGGTTGCGGTCGGTATACACGTACACGTGTATTGTGCCACAATAGGATACGACGGTAAGGGTAGGTAGGGACAGGCAGGCAGGCAGGCAAGCATGTGAAAAAGTGATAATATACAAGTAGAGAAAGGATAGGATAGGAGGATTGATCACGATGGACAGACAGTACTACGAGATATACTTTTTTTATATATTAAATATTCTTAAGGATTATGTCTCCTCTAAATAAAGGTCTAGCAGTAAAAACGTAACGACTTGATAGTAGAGCAAGATCTAATAGATCGCGAGTTAAATATCAATTTATCCTTTAAACGTCTAGAGTACAGGTATTAATGTCAAGGTGATACCCGCTTATCCCACAGACGCCCCCAAGTGGGTCGGCGGCATGGACCACATGTGTTGTCAACCGACATCGGATTTCTCCGCTTCCCAAACACGCCAGCCAGATGACATTTTTCCCCTGTCGAAACTCCACAAGTCTTTTTTCTTCGTGCCCAGGGTACTACTCTTGCATATGCAAGGGCATCTTGTCTAGACCCTACTGTCATTGAAGAGAAATTTTCTCTCTTTATTCAAAAATAGTATGCAAGATAAAGTACTGTACATGGGGTATCGGGACGAGCTGAAGGTAACCAAGCATAGCACGAGAATAAGAAGTGGCGGTAGGTACTTACTTAGGGAGTAGGTATTTGTCTATCCATTTTCCCAATAATTATTTTCACCCTTCTTTTAACACCCTTTATATGGTGTTATAAACTTGGTTTGATTTTCAAAACTGTGGCTGGCCAACAAAGAAAGGGCAAAAAATCAACTAAATTATTAATTTAAAGGTGGGCAATCGACTTTGGTGCCTGTCAGACAAACGATCGAAGCCCCATCTCTATCTAGATTATCCGTCCGTTCCCCGCCCAGCCGCCGAGCCGTGGTCAGACTAATCGATGTCTGGTTAGGTACAGTGCTAAAGGACCAAGTTTTTTGCGCGGGGTTCCGAACGGATCCGGCTTAGCACGGCTAGCTTTGGCGCTTGAAAGAGGTCATTGGAGCTTCTAACCCGTTACTAGAGGCTTGGGGGGAAACTAGAAAACTCCCTGTTGGGCATTTGGCGGGGTCACGATAGCACTCGGCTCGACCCTCATTTCTAGGTCAAGCGACATTACACTACAAGGGAAGATGTCTTGACCGCCTCTTTTTTGTTTTGCACCCTTTTCCCACTTGACAAAAATCACATTTTGCTATTGCAAAATATAACTCTGTATTCATCCTCGAATCTACAAAACACTTTATCGATCTGTATCTATTTGTTGTACGCGTATTCTTTCCAGCCGCTACCGCTACCGAACAGTACTGAATCAACTGTGCAAACGGGCGCTTACACCGCATCATCTCCCCGTCCCACACAGTATTGATATCAGATATATTTTGGTCAAACTTCCGGCCATCGTCACTTTGACTCAAATACGGTTGAGGAAAAGAATCGCGTTGTTGCAGTCAGAATATTTTTCTTGCATCGTCTACTGCATATACCTATACCGTCACTCAACTAGGTATCTTCTTCATATCCTCTCTATCGGCCCAGTCACGCCAGTCTAGGTTCTAAGGTCTAGACATTCCAGGCGACAAATGGATGACTTTGAAGAAAAGCTGAACACTTCGACCCTCACCACCACATCCTGATCTTTGTCTTTTCCACGCGTATCAAAAATACATTGATCTCAAAGGAGGTTGGATTTACACATAACGTTATATTAGCGAATTTTGATCTCCATCTTTTTGATCCACTTGGTCCATTCGGAATATTACCTGACGTACCTCTCTACCACGTCGAAATCGAATTTAAACATCCCACCTCCCCATTACCCTAGCTTCACCGCTATCTGTATTCGGCTGTCTTGATTACTTCGGGGCTGCTTTTCTTCTTCTAGAATACAGTGCCATCCTCACCACGGCAACACGCTCTTTTAAAGACGACCCCTTTTCGCTGTGCCTATTCTATTAATACGGTTCCACGTTATTTAGAGACAGTGGACGTCATTATCTGTGCACGGGGCTTTGTCTCATCGTCTCCTTTTTCTTTTTTTAAAAGCTCTCTTAATCCTCTTTCCAGGATACCTACATAAACACCACCTCTTGTTCATTCCGTCAGTCCTATCCTGTTGAGCTCTGGAGCCCCGGGAGGACTATACGAGGAGAGTGTATTTATGTCTTAAGAAAAAGAATAGGAGAGAGCAGCGCGCGCAGGATGTCCCGTCTCTCACCACCGCCTCAGAATCTCGACCGATCCCAGTCTCCAGCTAGTCTGGCTGCCTCGGACACGACATATCACAGCTTTTATGAGGTTGAGTTATTCGAACCTGGCTCTCCCCCCCCTACTACGAAGATGACATCCCATAATTATGTCATGTCCGGGAAGGAAATGATGGACCCCAAGCAAATAAGTCGACAGGATTCGGGTTATGAGTCCGCATCTATATCAACATCAGCCAAAACAGGGACTTCGCAGTCGTCTAGGGGTCATAGTACCGCATCTACTCCGGCTACCACAACGACAACATCATCATCATCATCATCTAGCCGTCGCGGTAGCATGAGGATCCGTCCACAGAAACAACGACCTAGTATTCATCGAACTTCCGTGTCTACCCCAAACCCACTCCGACACACAAAAAGGGTCCCCGCATCATCATCATCATCATCATCATCACACCAACAAGAACAACAGCAAATAACATCATATTATTACTTTCCACCTCCGGAAGGAATATCCGACGAGGAAGCAGCAGCCGCAGAGTCTCAATACAAAACCAACTACCCACCACCTCAAACAACCCACTACTGGATGAGCGACCACACTCGACGACTAGAGTACGCAGCCATAGACGCAGCCAGTCGCGGCGTCAGGGGATGGGTGATGAAGCACGTGGTACCGGATTGTTTCGTCCCGAGAGAGAATCGTCGCGTCACGTTTGACGATGATTCTGGAAGTGTTAGACGGTATCGGTTGGAGTTGGATGAGGATCATGAAGATGATGATGTGAAGAAGGGGAAAGATGGTAATAATAAGAAATTTGGATGGCTATTTGGAAGATCATAAGGGGAAAGAATGAGATTGTGCGGACTGGACTGGACCCGGACCCGGACCCATTCTACCATGGTTATTACACCACAACGAAACGAAATGATGAACGAACAAACAAACAAACGAATTGAACGAACCCCCCTCCCCGAAGCAAAGAAGAGAAGTCTTTATTAATCAATCAACTTCTCAAGAAAGCACAGCGAAGAAACGATATCAACATCAATCATCCAGCTACCTATACCCCCACACCTTCCCCTCATCATCATAATTTGGCTTTTCAACTCACATCAGCATTAGCATCAGCATCAGCATCAGCATCATCCCGGCGTTGATAATACCCACAGATATACATATCTAAATATGTTATCTGACCTTTTTGGAATTATATTCTTTTTACCCTTTTACTTTTTAATGAAGATTGCGATAGCGTAGCATAGCGAAGACAGACAGACATCAAGAAAGACTGACGTATAATACAATACAATACATATATCAATTTTAGAGACGTCAAAAGGGTGGTATGTGACTTGAAGATAATAAACATCCTATATATACCATTCATCCATGGTATTTTGTTTTAATACCAAAGGCAAGGCAATTAATTAGGTAGCTACGTTAAACTGCTCATTCTATAGGTACATAAGTACCCTATACCTTACCTTACCTACTTTACTTAACTCAGTTTCTCCCCCTCTGATAAGTCAAGGTTACTTACTCACTCACTCTACTTATCATGAACCTCGACTGACTTCTTTGTTACATCATTTTCATATCTCAAGTATCAAAAGTAAGTAAGTAAGTAAGTAAGTAAGCGCGAAATATACTCTCTTCTCTCCTTTTCCTTCTTTTCCTTCTTTTCCTTCTTTTCCTTCTCCTTCTTCTCCTTCTCCTTAAAACCTCATGTTATGCAGAGTACTAGTAAGTAAGATAAAACAGGATAAAACATATCTTGTACTCTTCCTCTATACATGTAAGTAAGTAAGTAAGTAAGCAAGTACGTCCCTCCTATTCATTTGTACTTACTCGTATTTATTTAATTGCCCAAGAGATCAAAATCAAAATCAAAAGAAGGAAGAAGGAATAGGGGGAACAGGGTCGGATATAGATAGGTTAGGTTAGGTTAGGTTAGGGATTTATTTTCTCGCGCTCTATTTACTTACTTACTTACTTACTTACTTTACCTACTATAGGTAATACTACATTTGGGACTCCGTGGAGAAACATGATAAGGAGGTGGAAGTAGTGAGTTTCCCAGCCTGTTAACCTGGTTTACGTCGTGTTGTTGGCGCGAGATCGATTCAGATAGGAGAGAGAAAAGGGGGGAATTAGATATGTAGGCAAGATAGGTAGGTTTGTTTTGTTTGATGGATTTCGCGGAGCTGGATGATGGAGGTTATTTAGCAAGCACATGGGAGTGTCATGTAAGTAGATAGGTCACTTGAGACTGAACAACACGAGAAGTTGAGATACTTGTTGAAACAATATGATGATGAACCTGCCGAACTAACTAACCAACCAACATTCGCAACCTTGCAGAAGCGAAAAGAACTTAACCTAGAAAACCCAAACTCCAAAAAAAAAAGAATGCAACCCTCGTCCAATATTTTGATACCGACCAGTCAAACACCAACACCAACACCAAACCCAAACCCAAACCCAAATCAAGTCAAAGCCACACGACGAACCCTTCCACTTTGCATAACGGCCCCGCCCCCCCCCCCCCCCCCCCACCCCCCCTAAATCAAAATAGCCTCACATAAACAACAAGAAACCCCCCAAAATAAACAAGAGCCTAAGCAAAAAATACACCCGCACCTCCGTCCAATTTAAACTTTTTCATACCCAAGCCCAAGCCCAAGCCCAAGCCCAAGCCCAAGACGCCAAAGGTCAAAGGTCAAAGGTTAAAAAGCGCCAATCTCCACCGCCCGATCCCGCATCATCTGCAAAACCGCCGCATCGTTCTCCGACAATTTATAAGCGTGATCGGCATCCGACGTAAGACAACACATGTTATCACCGGCCAATTGCCAGAATTCCTTTGTTTCATGTGGTGATGTGGTGGTGGGGGGTTCCATCATATACGAAGGCATGGGGGCAAACTTTCGATAAGGGGGGGCGGCGAATTTGGATACCGTCAACCAGCCGTTGAACCAGAGGGGCGTGCCGTCCGTGTCCAGGTGTAGGAGTTGGGAGCTGCAGATCATGTATTTCTTCGCGTCGACGTGGGGTCTTACGATTTCGATTTCGCGGGTTGTTAGTTTGGGGGGGTCTGTATTTTTAACAGTGGTTTCGTTTTTGGATGCTTCTTGTCCTTCGGGGGTTTCGGTTTCGGTTTCGGTTTCGGTTTCGTTTTTGGGTTGTTGGTCGTCGTTGGAGAGGGTTTCGATATTGGTATCTTTGGGTATGTTTAGACTTGTCGCAGTGTTTGTTGATGTCGTGGTTGGGGTTTCGAGTGATGTTATGTCTTTGATAACACCCAGTGCTCCTACCGCTCCTCGATGGAAGGTGAAGGATGAATCTCCTGCTAGCAAGAAGCCGATCCAGAACGTCTCCTTGTCACCTGGGGTGAGAATGTCAGTTTGGCCAAGAAGCATATTTTAAGCATCGTTGCCGACGAGGTCGTATAAAATCCAGTACTTACCGTGCATCAACTCATATACACCAACCTTGCCGTCTGTCGCATCTCTGTCGCTTCCGTTAAAACGACAAACGAGCAGCATGGAGATGAAATGTCTCCATTTATCGACCTGTTATTAACGTGTTAGATGATTTATCGAGAAAAGGGGGGCCGAATGTTGAACCACTCACGACTACGACTCCACTCTCCTGGTAGTGTCCTGATTCGCCAGTCCACCATGTTGACTCTTTCGCCTCTTTCGGGATCGGTCTGGGGAGAATCTGCAACAACATCCTTCTCTTCGACTCGGGTAGGATGATACGGTCGCGGAAGAATAGAGCACCAGTCTCCTTGTAGCCGGGGTCGTCGAATAACTTGCTGGGATCTCGGAAGAATAGAGAATCGGCGTCGATGAAGATGACTTCGCGGAAACTAGACATCAATATCGCGAAAGGCTTGATAGCCCATCCCTGAAGCTTCCAACCACTGTCGTCGACCATTTGCGATACATCGCGTGTCGTGACTCCTGGGAGGGCCTGTTATTTCGGATCGTCAGTATTGGAAACAGACACAGTAAAGATAAAGTACCGACCTCTAGCTCGAAGCGTTGATCTTCACCCAAATCATCATCTCCCAGATACATGACCTCGATAGGCAAATCACAACCGAGTTTTCTAAACGTGTATATCGTGGTCAACAGGTACGGGGCCTGTTGGTCGCCGGCGGTGAGCACGATGCCTCTTCCGGCGTTCCGGAACTGGGCATGCAACGCCATATGGTCTGGATAGTAGGGGGTCGTAAAAGGGAAAAGGAGACGGGCGAGCCTGGCTATGAAGGCGCGAAATGTCTCATAACTCCGAATCGTATTAGAAAGAGCCGATAGATCGTCTTTGCTGGTTTTCGCCGCTTCGTACAGATATTGAAGGATGTCGTCGCGGATGTGCAACTCGCCCGTCGCCTCGTGTTCCATCAGGTGAAGCTTCTCCCATGCGGCAAAATATTTCTTATAGGCGCGTGTCCGCAATCCCAGTTCTCGCATACGTTCTGCGCCACCATCTAGAATGGGGCTCAGGAGCCCACGTAAGGTGAGTTCGTCGGGTAGCAGGGCGAACATGGCCTGTAAATCGGCCTGAAGACTCGGCCTCTCGACAGGATGGGGTCTTTGTGGTACCGCTTTTTCTTTCTCCCGTCCTGACTGGGACACGGTCATTTGATTGTCAGATTTGACTTGGCCACTAGGATCTGTCGTAGGTTCTTCCGGCTTCATGTTGCCATCCTGGTCCTCCTCTACCACTATCGGATGTGAATCGGGCTTCTGGCCAGTCTCGTGCGTATCCTTACCCTGGGCCGTGCTCTCCAACAGAGGTACCTGCGAGATGGGGCCATCTTCCGTCTTTTCACGACCGGGTACACCCAAGTCCGGTACTGTTACCGTTCGACCTAAGCTCGGTTTATTCGGGGCAGGCTTCTCAAAACCCTTCGAGTGCTGAGCTTTGGTAGGACGGATGAATATGCAATAGACGAGGAACAAAAATATGACTACACCAAATAGGAACGTATATGTTTGACGCTTCCTCGATCGTCGGTATCTTCGATCTAGAGCGGGTGATAACAGCCCTTGGGGTATTCGGCCCTCTTTTATGCTAGCCATTTTCGTGATGTCTTTTGTCTCTGTCGATTTTCTGAGGAAAGGAAAATAATATGAGAGAGAGTAAAGTTATGTCCGCTCCCACATTGTTGCGAAATACAGAGAAGAGGACAGATGGACCGTCGGGCATATGGCCGGGTATGATGAAAGTTGGAAAGTATAACTGTATTTTCAGGTTCTATAATCAAGGGGGGGGGGGGGGGGGCGGCGCGCCCCCCGCCCCCCCCCCCACCCCAGCCCAAAAGACGACCAAGAAAGTAATGGGAGAGTGTGAAAGCGAAGTG
>MU401521.1:0-10055 GCA_022579005.1 Poronia punctata | reverse complement strand
TATGGACCTTGGGCCATTGGGCCGGTTTTTTTTAATTTTTTAAATTATAACTTTTTTTTTTTTTTAAAAAAAAAACCCCCCCCCCCCCCCCCCCCCCTTGTAAGGACACCAAATCGGCGGAACATGTCCCTCCTTTCTTATCGGAGGGGAAACCTTAAAAGACTGATCCCGACGAGAGTGGGCTGACGAGAGCATGTATAAATTACGTGGCGTCTGGCCGTTTAGAATTTGTAAACCCAGAGTTCTTAGTAGCAGACATTAGGTTAGTCGAAATCATGGTATTGGAGTATCTAACCGAGTACGTATGTCCGGAGAGAAGTCGTGTGCCGTGCATTCGTAGATGTGCATGTAGGTAGCACGTGCGGGTCTCCATGGATCCGTCTGTCTGTGTCCTTTTCTGGCTGGTACGTCCCCCAGGGTCGCTTAGCTAAAAACCCTCGAACAGGGCGCTTCGATGCACGATGGCTCTGCTTCTTCACTACCTAAGTAGGTATGCTAGCCAACATTATAAGCGACCTTTTAATGCGCATGACTGAACCGTCTCGATATTAGCGACCTCGTTAGGCCGGCCTGATGCGGGCACTAGTCTGAATCCGGGCCATTTGGTTGGAATAGCTGTTGCTAGTTTGAAGCCTAGAATTCTCAACTTTCAAGGGCTGAAGGTCGCCTATACAGGGGTTTCCAAATTCGGCCATTTGAACGGCGGACTAGCGGGGAGAGAGGGCCGGGCGAGAACCGACTCGATTGTAGACTAAAAAAACATCTGGCACCACCAGGGTAGAAAAATACACGTATGCTGCAATCGCAAGACGTTCCCATTTCGTAGAGCTCTTGAAGGTAGGTAGCTACTACCTAACCAAAGTGAATTACACTCGGAGAGATCTGATGCTGAATCATCGCATGCACGGCAAGATATGCGAATCTTGTTTGATCGAACGCGGGACCGATGCCGTACAGGGGTGGGTGGGGTGATGGTATGGAGATCGATGTTCTAGGCCAAAAGTGCCTCCAATCCAGGGACTAAGTCTCCGCTAAGCTGGCTACATACATGTATATGTAATACTGGGAGTCTATATGTAGCTAAAGGTATGCCTAGTGAGTTATGTAGGTTATCCATTTACACAAAATTCCCCTACTCAGGTTTCTGGCCAAAAGCTTGTGTTTGGCTTAAAGCTCTGGATTTGTCAACATACTCTTGTCTCGTGCGGACACCCATGTATCATCATCTCCAATCCTGTAGGTGGATCAGACACGACAACCACTAGTAAGATGCAGGTGATGACAGTCTTGTCGTTGATGAAGTAGATAATTCGACTTGAACTGTCTAATCTAACGCGCAACCATAGTGTGGTTAAAATCGCCAATCAAGCCGTATATACTCGTAAGTAACCATTAACTGTCAAAAGGCAGTGTCAGAATGATCCAAACATGGCTAACCCAGGCGTGCCAGGTATTACCACATAAAGCGGACAGGAGACACAGTTTGAAAGATACATACTATGTCAGGTAGATTTGCCACATAGATTTTGGTATGTAATTTGCGTAGGAAGGTGCACTTTGCAAACTTATCCGCGTGAAGTAAGTAGTCACCTGGTACATGTAAGTAAGGACCTACCTTCCACCTGCTCTATCATCAGCACATACAGTATGCCCGCGAAAAACTTATTCCACGTACTGCGAAATCCCCGCGGTGTCAATCCTTCCCTCTACATGTACGAGCAGACTAGGTACTATCTTGACCTGTGTGCCATTATGTGTACTATAATCTATTTGTGACGCATTATTGCAAACTGAAGTTGTTCTGCTGTGATTCTTACACTCTGTAACACCCTTCTCGTCCAATCCAACTAGGAGATAAGCTCAAGCATCTACATCAATTGCGCTGTGAGGATTCAAGCCTGAACTGATTCACTACAGATGTGCTGCTCCTCAGGCCGTTCATACTTCACCAGCTGCGGCCTCGGCCACGGCCCACCCGTTCGCCCATCGTTTCCCCTTTAGCTTGCTCTTCTTGTTCCTCGGAACCTCGGCCTCACTTTTGATCTTGGGTGCTTGCTCTTCTTCAGATCCATCCCAAAATTTGACAGGTGACTCATGCTTTTGGACAGGCTCTTCAGATTGAAAACCACCATCTTCCGCAGCCGAATCGTCTGGAACCACCCTGTCGTCGTCGTCGTCGTCGTTATCTTCGCTGAGAACGGATGACGACTCATCATCGATGCGCAGCCTCGCAAATCGCTTGCAGGTCTCGGAGCCTTTGATAAGAACGTCGACTTGGTTCGACAGCTGGATCCTCCGAGCTCGCGTCTTGTTTGATTCACCTGCAATAGCTGAGACCAGGTCTTCAGGCATCTTGAAAACAACGGTCGGCGAGAGTATGTCGGAAAGCTTGGCCATGAGTTTCCTTTCGACAACCTCGATAGCAACATCGTCTATCATGCGCTTGAGCGCGACCTGAACGCAATCTTGTCAATCAATTTCTTTCTACTTGGTAAAGATGGAGCACGCGAAAGTAACTCACGTTGTAGTAGGCTTCCATGCAGTCGATAGCTTCAGAAGCGGCGAGCTTTTCTTCGTCAGCCTCTTGCCGCTTGGATAACTGCGCGATGAGATTTTCCATGTTATATTTATTATAGTGCCCAAGCGACACAGAAGTCATGTCATCATCACCGAGTCCGAAGAAGCGCCGGATAATCCCCGTGTTGAACTCTGTCCTTCTTTTATCCTGGATCCGATGGACTTCTTCCAGGTACTCCCCGTTGTATGTCATTGGGTGGCACACAACGTGGGAGTCAATCAGGTCGTTCGCTTTCGAGATGATCTCTTTCTTCAGTTGGCCCATCGCGGGTTCGATTACCTGGCGAATTATCTGCGTGCCGGTAGATGGGTCCGCGATGGCATTAATGATCAGCCGAAGAGTCTTCTCCGCCGCAGCCCAGCATTCAACGACGTGATCCAGGGTAATTTTCCTCCAAGGCGTAGATTGCTGTTGGAAAAGGTCTGTGACTATTAATTCGTTGAACCTGCCAGGAAGTTCAATACCCCTTGAACGCCGCAGGAGGTTGCGGACTTCTTGAACAAAATCATCCCTTGAAATGTAAGGGGTTGACGAAATTGAGCTTCCCATGGCAGACGAGCGGATGATTCGTGCTGCACCTTGCCTCCTCATGACATAGGCAAAGTCCCGATTGAGCTGCTGGACCACGGCACGCAGACGCTGCTGATATCCTCGTGTTGTATCGGCTTTACTAAAGAAGGAACCGAGATAGTATCCGTTCCTGATATCCTTGACGATAAGCCCGAATTTCTCACCGATGTCGATGAGAAGCTGCTTTTGCTCCATGGCCGTGGCCCTCGGCTTGCCCAACTCCTTTAGATCCGCTTCGCAAACGTTCAGCTCCTGGTCAATCTCCTTGATCAGACTAGGTAGTTCGGTCGCAATCTGCCGAAGGAGAACCTCACTAAGACGTTTTCTGAGTTCGCCTACACCCAACATGTCCGAAGACAGACGACTCCACGCGCCCTGAGAAAAGAAGGCCTTCTCCTCTTCGTTGCGCTGGTGGAGCAGAGATGAACCCGAAACCTGTTCAGAGTCGAGATTTTTGAGGACGTGCCACCCGAGGCCGAACTCGACCTCTTTGTTCTCAGCCAGGTCCAGAAACATGGACTCGCTACCAGAGCCGGGGACTAGCGTATCGGGCTTCGTAATAACCCCCATAGTTCGTCTGCCCTTAGGATCAGTAGCCCTTGCGAGCTTGAGAACTATCTGGTTTGCAAAGTCATTCTTGGCAGAGACGACAGCTAGGATGACGCTTCTTGTCTTCTTCATGTACGACTGGACAACGTCCCTGACCAGTTCGACCTCGGCAGCGGTCTGTTGCTTCGTCTCGGAGTGAACCAAGCCGGGAAGATCAACTATAGTGAGGTGGGGATGATGCGGGCCGGATATCTCGATGCGCAGTAGATCTTTGGAGAAACTCTTGCCTTGCATCGTGATCCCCATGGCCACCTTGGCGCTTTCGATTAACTCCGCGAGGCCCTCGAATCCTTTGAGCTTCTTGTGAAACTCGGTGGGGTTGCTCGTTTCGGATCGTTTGAGCTGCTCATGGTCATGGGGAACAATGGAAACGGAAACATCCTCACGAGAGGATCTTCGGAGGATGAGCTCTGTGGGAAAGCAGGTACACTGTTGACACTTAGCGGCAATGAAAAGAGGTGTCTCGAACTATCTCTGGGTGCTCACCAGGTTGCTCCTGACAGGAAATGGAACGCCGGAGATGGCTTCGAGTACGGAACTCTTGCCCGAGGATTGATCGCCGCAGACGATAATCTGGGGGAGGGATACATAGTGGTCTATCCCCTGCAGTCTAAGCTGGTCGACGGCATCCAGGAGTTCTAGTTGGTCGGCGGAGCAAAGTCCATTGAGGACTTCGGTATTGAGTTTGAGCACCATCCTGTTTTCAAGCCCTGCGAATCGTATCAAGTTTGGTCAGGCAGAGGGAGAGATATTTGATGAACTAAATGTGCGTGTGCTCAACAGGTTCCGTGGTATCGGCGACGGCGACCGTCCTACTCTTATCCTTCAAGCCTGTGGTCTTTGTTATGTAGGTTGGGCACCGATTCTACCGGGCTACCTACTCATTTCCCATGCGGCACGGATTCAGGCATACAACAAGACGTGGACAAAAGGTCTACAAACAGATACTGAGTCCTATCCTGATGTTAATGGCCGCAAGCTGTCGGCTGCCGTCTATATTGTCTGGTCAAACGTGGGGCTCAAGGGTTTGTGCCATTGCTCCCTTGCGCAAAGAAAATAGGTTGCTAAATACACGTTTACGGTCCGGACAAATGAATGCCCAAGCACGGGATGGCTAGGCAACAAGGCTAATCTAGGGGGGTTGCAGTACGCAATATGCAGTTGGGTCCGATATGCGCCTGGAGGCGAAGGCAGCGACTCAAAAGGCCTGCATGAGTCTAATGACGTGTCAAAAATCAGTTGTTGGATCTAGCAAGTACGGCGCAAACACCTTCCGGAGTGAAAAAGATTGGACCTGTTTGCCCAGAGGCCGAAGAATCAAGAAGTCTACTGGGTATTTGCCTTTCTGCGACTATCCTGACGTGGCCGGTCGACATATTTTCTTTGCAGACGATTGATTACTACCGTGTTTGTCTAGATGAAGAGCGAAATAATAGGAACCAAGTCATATCTATAGCGACCGATTCTGATTGATATGTAGGCTGTTGGTTGACGGGCCATTCCCCAAGGAAAAGAATCCAGGGTCTGCATTGGACAGATACGGCCACAAAAGAAAAGTGTACCACGGGGTCCCGGCTGCGATGTAACCAAACATTTGTTTGTCACTGTGGTAAGAAAGGTTAACATCTCCAAAACGCGAAAGAGTAGGAAATGCTGACGACTGCCCATAAACACCCCAACGAGTTGAAACATTTAAAGATCATTATTACTTATTTATGACGAGCAAAATAAAATATCTAGCCACCTTCAGGCCTATCGGGTACATGACCTAGCCCAACTGCAGAATCCGCCGATCGCGCATGCATCTCGTAGACATTGGCCGGTTTACTTATCCCCGTGTCGCTCTTGTGGAAACCTTGGACGGGAGTGGTGTTACACGGGACGTTCAGGTAATAGGACCTAGCTAATCAGAAGGCTACAGGTGTTGGAGACAGCCCCTTTAGATAAAGGGGTTAGATAGGATTAAACTTGTTAGTTTTATGTTGCATGCACTTGCAGATACGAGGTGCGGACTCCCTTTGCACAAAAGAAATAAGGACTGCCGATCTCCGGCTAGGGATAAGGATAAATAGACCTATATTCCTTTAGGGGCTTAAAGAGGGACTTTTTTTTTATAAACCCTTTTAGCTTATATAAAATTATTAAATTAAATTAAAGCTATTCTTACTTTTAAGTTGCTATATTAAGCTTTTTGTTATAAATAATTCTGTATTTTTTATAAAAAAGAACTTTAACTTACTTAGCTTAAGTTATAAGACTTTAGTTTTTTATTTTATATATTATTTATGTTTTTAAAATTTTTTACTAGAATTATTGCTAGTAACGCTTTTTTTTTTTTAACTTTAGTTGCTAGCAGTAACTATTTTTACAACTAAGCTTTTTAGTTTTTAGTTGCTATACTAATTATATAAGCATAGTTTTCTAGTAAAAAAGAATTCTTTTTAGAAAACTTTAAATTTAAAAACTTTAATAAATTAAAATTTAAAGAATTATTTAATAATAGCTTAAACAAATTTTTATTTAAAAACAACGCTAGTTTTAATTTAAAACTTTAAAAGCTTATAAGTAATAAAGATTTTGCTGCTTTTATTTTTATTTCTTTTAACTTATAATTTTTTTAGTTACTTTTACTTTTTTTAGTTATACTAATTACTACTTTAGCTAACAAACTTTGTTAAGTATTTTTATTACTTAAAAAATCTTTTATTAAGCGTTACGTTACTAAATTATTTTTTAAAAACTTATATATTTAAACTACTTTTTTTTAAGCTTTTATTATTATATTTAATAATAAACTAAGATTTATTTTTAATACGCTTTTTTTTTTATATATAGCTACTTTTTTAGTATTACTTACTTTACTAAGCTTTTTACTTATTAAAAAGGTACTTTAGTTAATAAACTACCTTTATTAATATATATATTTATTTTCTTGCTAACTTATTTATTAACAGTAAAAGTTTATTTAAAAACAATTTCTTATTAGACCTTAAACTTTTAACAATATAGCTTTTTTATTTAAAAACCTTGCGCTTAATATAAGCTAAGCTCTTATATTATACAATACTTTAAATTTCTTTAATATTTTTAAAAATAATGTAAATAAAAATGTTTTTATATTTAACATTACTTTTAAATACCTTTTAAAAGTTGCTTTTACTATTTATAATTATATAAAAAATATAATTTATATTTGCTAAAAGTTAGCTTATAGTATTTAAACCTTTAAAACTATTAAAAAATCTAAATTATTTTAGCAATATAGTAAGGTTTAAAACCTTTATAATACTATAACGGAAATTTATAAAAACGGTCTTTTAATTAATAAAGATTAGCTACGATTTTTTTGCTAAAAAATTAAAGAAAAAAGCAATATTTTTACTTAAAAAGTATACTTTACTATTGCTATATTTATAAAAAATTAAAAAATTTATACTTTAGCTATTTAAAATTTTTAACGCATTGCTTAAACTTATTAACAAGCTTTGCTAAAACTTTACTAAAAAGTTTAAAAATAAAAAAGTAATTATTATAAGCTTATTAATAACTTAAACAATTACGCTAAAAAAACTAATAAATAAATTTAAAACCTTTAATAGCGGCCTTATACAAACTTTTTTTAACTAAATAATTTGCAAGCTTATACTTAAGCTATAATTAACAAAATTTAAAAGTAACTTTACTAAAACTAAAAATAACTAATAAATGTTAATTTACTAATAAGCAAGCTAAAAAGTGCCTTTTTTAGCGCATTTATTAGCTATTTTAGCTTATAAGCCTTACTAACTAAATATTTTAGCTTAAAAGCCTATATTTAAAAGCAACTTACTTTAAAAGCTCTTTAGGCTGCATAGGCCTAAGGAATTATAAAAAAAGCCTAGGCATAGCACTTTATAATATGCCTTTAGCCTTCTTTTATAAGCAGCTTAAAAGGAATGTTTTTAAGTGCTTTAAGTAGCAACGACCTAAATAACTTTAATAACAATTTTAGTAGTTATTAGCTACTACTTTTGCTATAAAAACCTTTACAAGAACTTTTGCAAAGGCCTTTTAGCAGCTTTAGCAACAATAATAATAATAAAAGCTTACTAGTAACTATAAAAAAACAACTTGCTTATATACTTAAACAGCTTTTTTAACTTACTACTTTAGCTAAAGTTAACTTAGTATAGCTAAACAAACTTTTAACTTATAGTAAAAAAAACCTATTTAAATTCCTTTTTTAATAAAGCTAAGTTTGCTTATACTTTTAAACTTATATTATAAACTTTTTAAAAAACTATTACTATATTAATTAAGTAGGCTTCTTGCTAACTAATAAGGCCTAAATATAGCACTAGCAAAAGCTTGCTTAATTAAAGCAGCTTTAGCTTTAAAATATATAGCAAAGCTATAAAGCTGCGTTAAAAAAAAGATTTAAAAACTTTATAAAAAAACATTGCAACTTTTATAAAATATTTAAATTAAAGTATTATAGCAACACGGCCTAGTATATTATAAAAATACTAAACCTAAATAAGTTTATTTAGTAGTTTAGAACTATATTTTAAAATTATATATTAAAAACTTTTTTTAATAAAATAACTAAGCTAGTTTACTTACAAAAAGAAGGTCTTTTTAAACAAAATAATAAGTTTTTTAACGCTATTAAAAAAGCTAGTTAAATTTATAAAAATATAATAACTAACTTTAAGCTATTAACCTTAGCGTTAAAAAATAGGCTTGCTTTAATAAAGGAGCACTTAAAGTTAAGCTAATAAATTAGCAAAAAAAACTGCTTTAACTTTAGCTTATAAAATCTATTTTTAAAAAACAATTTAAAAAAGTCTAATATAAAAAAACTACTATTATAGTTTAAAACTAAAAATAAAAAGTAAGCTTTAAATAAAAAAGCATTTTAAAGTATTATATAGTTTGCTATTAACTAGCGTAAGCATAATAAAGTTGCTTACTAGCAATATAAACAAAATAACTATTAAACCTTAAAATGTTTTGCTAAAAAAAACGTAAACAGTAAAAACTTGCTTTTAGCTTTAAAAAAAATCTTTTTTGCTAAAAAAAGTTAAAAAAAAGAAAACAAACTTGCTTTAGTTAAAAAAGCTTAAATTAATACTATTTTAGCTAAACTTTTTAAAAAAACTAAGTTTATAAAAATTAAAACTAATACTAAATTAGATTTTTAGCTAGCTTTTATATTACGCTTTATAAGATCTAGCTAAAAAAAAGCAAAGTAATTATTAATTTTGCTTTAAAAAAAAAACTTAGTAACACTTTTAAACTAAAACGTTATATTTTTTAAAAACTAAAAGCTAGCTAATAACTTATTATTTTTATAACTTTACTTTATAATAGTAAAAAATATTTTATAAAAGCTTTATTAAATATTAAAAGCTTTATACTTATAATATTACTAAAAAAAGCTTAAGCATAAAAGCTTTTTATTATTAAGTAACAATTTTTTTAGCTTATAACTAGCTTTAATATTATTATTTTAAAAAATAGTAGTAAGTATTATATAAACTATTTTATATTACATTATTAAAAAGATTACTTTATTTATTTTAACTTTAAGCTATTTAGCTTTAATAACTTATATAATATTATTTTACTTTAATAGTAAATAAAAAAATACTAGCTAGTATACTTTTTTTTAAATAGTAGCAAAATTTAATTTGTTTTAAATTACTATAAAAAAAATTACACTAGCTTAGTTATTTAGTAATAAAAAATCTAGCTAAATACTTTAAAGTTTAACGTTATAGCTATTGCTTAAGCTGCTTAAAATATTTTTATAAATATACTTAAGAAATTCTATAGTTACTTACTTATTATAAGCAAAAAAGCTGCTTTTTATTTACTTAACTATATAATATAAAACTATGCTATTAACTTTTAAAAAAAAAAAACACTTTTTTAAGGACTTTTTTACGCTATAACTGCTAAAAAGCTAAACGCTTTAAAAGTCTAGCTAAAAAAGATATTAAATTTTAAACGTATTAAAAAATTAACATTGTTATATAGTGCTTTTTTAATGTTTATAAATAAAAAAAACACTATAAAGCTATATTTTATAGTTAATTACTAAAAACTTAATAGTATTATAATATTAATCTAGTACCTAATTTTGTTAATATTTAAACTATAAGCGCATTTTAGCATAGCTAAATAGTTTACTAAAATAAATTTTAAATTAAGTTTTTATTTAGTTTAAATTAAAAAAGGTTATAAGTAAAAAACTGCTTTTTAATATAAATATAAGCTTTTTAAATATATTATTATGCTTATAAAACTAATTAAT
>MU401520.1:0-181919 GCA_022579005.1 Poronia punctata | reverse complement strand
GCTATAAAGCTAAAGCTTTTATTTTAAATTTTTTATTTTAATAATAAAATTTTTTTAAGCAAAATAGTTTAATTTTATTAGCTAATACTATTATTGCTAAGTTGCTATACTATTAAGCTTTAATAATAATAATAAGCAATATAAGACTTTTAATTATTAAAACTAGCATAAATAGCTAAATTATATATATTAATTAATGTACGCGTAAAAAAGTAAAACTTCTTTTTTTTGCAAAATTTATATAAGACTATATGTAAAGAAAAATACATAGGTACTTACTGTGTACTTATAAAGACTATAGCTTAAAGCAGTCTTAGAAGCAATCTTTTTCTTTTTTAAGTAATAGTTTATATATAAAACACTACTTTAAATATTACGATAGTTATACCTAACTAATTGCTTAAGTATTAAAGCTATATATTAAATTCTACTTTAACAATTCTATTACTTTTTTTTATAGTTACCTATAACTAAAAAAAATATCTTACTTTTGTCTAAGTGCTAAAGAAAACAACAAGGAATTATTCCCTATTTAAGTCCGAAACACTAATAATTTGTATTAAGTTTAAAAAGATGCTTAAAATCCTTGTTAAAAACAAAAATTGTATTATTAAGCAATAGAAAATAGGATTTAATAACTTAAAAACCTTTTAAAAAAAAATTAAAGGATTAAACTAAGACAAGAGCTATAAGCAATACCTATAAATTATAAACCTTAACTTATAATAAGCTATAATATTAATTTGCTACTAATTAATAAAATCATGCCCTATAATAATCAATCTACTTATAAAACAAGTATAAACCAAAAGCAAAGCTTTAATAAAGCTATTTAAAATATTAAAAAAGTAGATCTTAGTAAAATTACAAAGTTTACTTATTTAAAGCTAGATATAAACTTTATATATTCTTAATAGGTTAAATAGAAAAAAAAAATAAGATTAACCTATTAATTAAACACTTAAAAATTATAAACAAATTAACAAAAAATATTGTATACTTAATATTAAATAAAACAAAAATGCAAAAATGCATTTTAATTTAAACTTGCTACTATTTTAAACTAAAAACAAGTCTAACTTACTAATAATTAAAATTATTTCTTATTATAAACTAAAATATTAATTTGTTAATTTAGTATGCTAAAAGCGTTTATATAAAACTAACTTAAAAACTGCAATTAAAAACTATAAGAAAATCTATAATTATTTAATTATTAACTTAAATTATTAAAAAGTTAATATATAAAATAATTAAACAAGAATTAAACTTAGTTATATTAGCAAAAATTAACTAATTTACTAAAAAAAAAAATAACTAACTATTATAGCAACAAATTGCTATAAAAAAAAGTTAACATAGTTAATATAGCAATAAAAAAATAAAAATTAATAAATTATAATAAAAAAAAAAAACCTACCTTTAAAACCTTTTTAAAATTTTAATAAAAACTATATAATTTAAAGTCAAATCAAAATTAAAGATCTAATTCTAGTTAAAAAAGTAATCCTTTTAATAATTAAAGATCAAGAAAAGATAAATATTTATTTAAAAATTAAAATTTAAAAAAACAAAATTAACGTAAAAAAAGACCGAGATTAAATTAAATCCTACCTAATTTTAATTAAAATCTAAACCTTACTTTAAAAAAAATTTAATATTATGCTTATAAAAAAAATAAGCATTATATAAACAAATATTTAAATTATTAAAAAAATAAAAATAAAAAAAAAATCTAAAAAATAACCTTTAATAAAAAAATAAAAGAAAAAAAAAAACCATAAGCAAATAAATTAATATTTCCTATTTTAAAAAAACCTTAATTTAATTAAAAAAACTACAAAGCAGCTTAGTTAAAAGCTAAGTAATTAAGCTGCTAAATTAAAGCGTATCTTTACTTACTTTATAACAGTTTTATACTTTATATACTATCTTTTTTCTGTTAACAAAATTAAATAAAAAAATTTAAATACATGCTAATTTAAATTCTTATACTAAATGCAACTATATTAATTATTTATTTGCAATTAAGTATAAACTTTAACTTGCTTTAATAAAAATACTTAAATTGCAAAATGTATTATAAGGTTTATTAAAAACATATAAAGCGTATTAAGTACTATTTAAATTAAAAGATTACAAAAAATAAAAACAAATAATTAAGCAACCATGTATTGCAATTCCAAAAGACAATTAATTAAAAAAAAGCCCTCTATTACTATCTTAATCAACCTTAAGTTCTAAAAAAATCATACTAAATTTAGCTAAAAATTAATAATATTTTAAACTTAAGAAATTAAATTATTGTATAGTAAATCCTTACCAATTTGCCAAAAAATATAAAAAAAAAGTTTATTACTAAGCAATTCTTTAAGTCCTAAAACCAATACCTCTAAATATTTAAAAATCAAAATTAAAAAAAAATTAATCTAGTTTCGCGCCTATTTTAAAAAATCTTTAAAACCTATCTAAGTTCTTTAATATTAACAATGCTAACTTACTTCCTTATACTAATAAAAAAGATTTATTAATTAACTTACAAAAAAATACAATTATTTCTTATTATTTAATTTACCCTTTAGCTTATAATAAGTTATAAACATTAAAAACATAAATAGCCAACATATTAAAAAACAAAAAAATACAAAAATCAAAAAGCCTAGCAAAAGCACCTATTTTTTTTATACTAAAAAAAAACAGAACTTTAAAACTATATATTAACTATAAAGATTTTAACAAAGTTTTAAAAAAAAATTAATATACTTTCCTACTTATTTTAAAGTTATTAAACAAAGTGTCTAATACAAAAGTATTCTTAAAAATTAATTTAAAAAATACATATTATCAAATATAAATAAAAAAGGGAAATAAATAAAAAACCGCATTTTAAACAAGATATAAGCATTATAAATTTCTTATAATGCTAATAGGTTTATTAAATACCCTTGCTACTTTTTAAAACTATATATAAAAAGCACTTAAAAAAGTGCTTAATACTTATTATATAGCATATTTAAATAATGTACTTATTTTTTTAAAAAACATAAAATTATACAAAAAACATATTTAAACTATTATTAAAAAGCTGCAAAAAGCAAACTTATATGCTAAAGCGTCTAAATATTAATTTTACTAAAAAAAATTAAAATTTTTAAAATATGTAATTTTAAATAAAAGTATTAAAATAAATCTTACAAAAATTAAAACTATCTCTAAATAGCCTATTTTAAAAACCTACAAGCAAATGTAACAATTCTTAAGGTTTTGCAACTTTTATTAACGCTTTATTAAAAAATTTTCCTATATTTTAAAGCCTTTGCATTAAATAATAAGTAGCACTAAGAAAAAAGTAAAAAACAGCTAAATAACCTTTAATATTTATTAGCAAAAAGCTTTTAAATAATTAAAAAAAGCTTTTATTAAAGCTATACTTTTAGTTTATTTTAATTTTAAAAAGCTAATAAAAGTAAAAACTAATATATTTAAGGTTGCACTTATAAAAACACTTTTATAATATAATAATTAAAGTTAATAAAAACCTATTTTATTTTATTTTTAAAAGTTTAACAAACTAAAATTAAAGTATAGCATACCTAATTAAAAAATGCTTATAATTATTATTTGTTTTAAGCATTAGCAGCATTACTTATAAAGTAGTACAGTACTTATTAAAATATTATTTAATTATAGCAACCTTTAGTTATTTATAAAAACAGCCAAACTAAATAGTTAGCAAGCTAAATAGTGTTTATTTTTAATACCTTATAACTTTATAATAAAGTATAAAAAAAGCAAGCAAAATAAAGCTAATCTTTTTTTATAAAAGCTTAATTACTTTAATAATGCATATACTAATAATAACCTACTTCTTACAATTAAAAAGAAATTAGCAGTAGCCAATACTATTATTTAAAAAAAATAGCTTTGCATATTAGCAAATTGCTTATGCGCAGTTAAATTAAATAAGATTTAGTTTATTATCATATAATTAGTATCTTAGAAAATAGCTAAAAACACATTAGTTAAAAAAAACATATAAATAAATAAGCTATTTTAATTTTTATAAAAATTAATTTAATAAGTATAAAAACAAGATCTTAAAAGTAAAAATATTTGCAAACAAATCTAAGCTAAAGAAAATATAAAAAAACTATAAAACATACAATACAATTTAATATGTTTTTAAAATTAAGTATATATCTTATTTAAAAAATCAATCTATTTTTAATTAATTTAACTTTATTATAATAATCTAATTATAAGTTATTTTAAAGTATTATAAACAATTAATTTAATAAAACAAAAATTTTATTAAAAAGATATAAAAAAAAATATTTAAAAATATATTAATTTATGCTAAATCTGCTTAAAATCTAAAACAAAACATTACTAACTATATAGTAAATTAAATAATTTACCTATACTAACAAAACCTATAAAAAAATTGTCAATAAATTTTATTATAAGTTTTCTATTTATAATTTATAAAAGTTAACTAGTTAATACTATCTTTATTATAGTTAACAAATTTACTAAATTAGCTTTATTATTTCTTATTAATAACAATATAACAGCATTAAAATTAGCATTACTATTTTATACTAAAATAAAATATAAATATAGTTTACTACTAGAAATTGTCTTAAACAAAAAACCAATATTTACAAGTAAATTTTAGTTAAAATTGTATTTTTATACTAAAGTTCAACTACGCTATTTAGTTGCGTTTTATTTTTAAACTAATAGTTAAACAAAAAAAATTAACTAAATAATTAAAGCCTACCTTTGTTGCTTTACAAATAAGCAAAAAACAAATTAAGCATAATTGCTACCTTAAGCTTATTTTATAATAAATTTATCTATTAACAAAACTACTAAAATTTTACTTTTTAAAGCATTATATAAATATTTACTAAAATTTAAAAGATTTATTAAAACAAATATTTTAAAAAAAATACTTACAATAAACAAAAAAATCAAAAAACTAAATAAAATCTAAAATACAATAAAAAATTAATAGCAAATTACTAACAAATATTATGCAAAATACTATAATAATAAACATAAACTAATAACTTTTAACACTAATAATTTAGTTATTTTATTAACAAAAAATCTAAATTTAAAAAATAAAAAACTTTATTTTAAATATATAAAACTATTTTAAGTTTTAAGCAAAGTAAGTTTATAAGCATATTGCTTTAACCTCTTACATAAATACTACCGTATTTATAATGTATTTTTAATCTAGCTATTAAAACCTTGTAATTTAAAATCATACTAAAATATTTTATTACCAAAATTAAAAAAAAAAAAAGAAAATTATAAAGTTAAAAATATAATAAAACAAAAAAAATTTAATAGCAAAACCTATTATAAAGTAAAATAAAAAAATTAGCTACATAAATATAACTAATAAGTACACTATAAAAACATCTATACACCTAAAGCACTTTAAGATTTTAAAAAAAGACAATTATTTAAAGTAGCAATAAAACATATATAAATTATATATAAAGTTATACCTTATTACTAGTTTTTTTACTTTATATTACTAAACTATATATTTAAAGTAAAAAGTTAATTTTAACATTTTATAATTATTTACTTTTAACTTATATAAAATTAATTTTAAAAAGCAAAAAAGCTAAAACCTTATAAAACAACGCTAAAATTAAGTTAAATCTTTTTTTAATTAAAAATAAAAATATTATTATTTTCTTGCAACTAAACAATCTTATTTTAGGTTTTTGCTTTATATTTAGCAGTAACCAATCTTTCTAATTTTTTAACAAATAAATAAACTGCTAAAAACTAAGCTAAGTATTTTATTTTTATAGGTTAAAAATAGAGCTAAGTAGCTTGCACATATTAACAACGTAAAGCTAAGCTTTAAATTAATTAAAAACAAGTTTAAAAGCTATATAAATTAAAATACTTATAGCGTTTACTACTAATTATTTAACTAAGCCTTAAAGCAATATTTTTATTTAAAAACAATGCTAGCTATAAAAAATAGCATTTTCTTTACTTAAACTTTTTTTGCTAGTAAAATTAAATACAAATTAATAAGTGCTTACTATTTAACTAAATATAGTATATAAGCAAAATTATACGCTAGCAATTTTAGTATAAAAAAACACTAAACCCTTTTAAATATTAGCGCTAGTTATATTTATAATAACAAAGCTAGTAAAATTATTTAAATTTTTTTAAGCTAGCATAAATACAGCTTTAAACTATTTTAAAAGTTTAAATAAACAAACTACATTAAATTGCAACATTTTAAAAAGCTAAAAAAAAAAGGAAAATATTAAAAATAATAAATTAAGTATAAAAAAAAGCTAAAACAACTTACTAGCTTATAAGTATTATAGCCTTTTTAACAGCCTTTATATAAAAAGGCACTTAAGTTAAAATAAGCATATTTAACTACTAAAAGTATACTTAAAGCTAGTTAAAAAGTATAAGTTGCACGTTTAAAACAAAAGCAACAAGTATTTGCAATAAAAACAATTTTTAATACTTAACGTTAGCTAAATTTCTTATTATAAGCCTTAGTTCTTTGCTTTTAAAAGCAACAACAATATTTAAGCGCAAGTAGTATATCTACATCTTTATCTTTATTTTTATTATTTTCTTTAGCTGCTCTAGCTTTTTTAGCACTAGCAACCACGTTTAAAACTTTAAGCGCAGCTAAACTTTCTTTAGCGCTAAATTTAGGTTTACTAAACAAAAAACTAAAAGCTAACAACATAATAATAATTTAAATACAAAAATTAAATAAATAAAAGGCAAAACAATAAAAAAAAGCTAACAAAAAAGTTAAAATATTAAAAACTTAAACAATTAAAAATTATTATATAAAAAAAAAAAATAAAAAATATACTTAAGCTATAAATGCAAATTAGTAAAACAACAAATCTAAATTACTATAAAAACCAAATCAGTATATAGTACATTTTAATTCTATAAATTAAAAGCTAATTAAAATGCAAAACCTAGTTATATAATTATTTTAAGTACAAAATACTTATAAACAAGTATAATAAAAAAGAGAATAATTATAAGACTATATATAAAAAAAAATATATAAGTACTTACTATATACCTATAAAAACTATAGCTTAAAGCAGTCTTAAAGGCAATCCTTTCCTTTTTTAAGTAACAGTCTATATATAAAACACTACTTTAAATATTACAATAGTTATACCTAACCAATTGCTTAAGTATTAAAGCTATATATTAAATTCTACCTTAACAATTTATACATACTAAATAAGTAAAGAAAGACCCCTTATAAAAGAACTTTTTTTTTTATAATAGTCTTTACTACAGCTATATAACTTTTACTATATAGGCATTACATTAATTCTTATTATCTTATAACCTATTAGATCTAACACTAGTTTGTTTTTTAAAACAATTTACTATATTGTGCTTAAAACTGCTATAATAGAGAATGTATATAAATGTAGATTGCTTTTACAACCTATAGGTTAAACGGTTAGAATCAGCTCAATGCTTTTTAGGTTTGTTCCCTCTCTTCCTTGCCCAAAATATCAAGTGAACACGTAGCTACCATGTTGTATGACGTGTGTTACAGCACTACGAGTAGCAGCGCAGACACCTCCTTCCTTGGGCTTACATAAGGAACAAACTGCACAAAAAATACCCATCTTTCCAAGAAAAAGATGATTACACTCCCCCGGACAGGCTTGAACTGTCAACCTCTCGATGGTCTGTTTGGAATAACAGTCGAACGCGCTAGCCAATTGCGCCACGGAGGATATGTGATTCTCAACAACCAAGGCTGCTGATTGGTGTCAGATGGATAAACAATCGGGTGTTATATCGTGCATGCCAATGGTAGGTAGCTAACAAGTAAACCTATCGCCAGGTTCATTGCTAGTTTTAACCAAGATGCTGAAGTACATACAGAATACTGTGATGGGTGTCTGGAGCTTGGACCTAGCAGTTCCGCCTATCTACTCGTAATGTGTAGTTTCTTCCAAGTGTAACAAGGTCGGTACAGCATATGTTAAGCCTGTGTTAGTGAACATGGTAGGTATTTCCAAAGACTCTTTAAAACTCCTCTCCTTATGGCAATCAAGTTGTAAAAGAAAATGCTTGTTTAACTTAAGAGCATCTTAGGAGGCTAATTAAAAGGATAGCAGAAGAGATATTATGGTGTAAGTTAGGCGTGCCGTTGAGGAGCTCTGTAAAACAAGAGAGGAACCTAGCCGGTGATTGGAAAAAAAAATCTGTGCACTTCAGTTGCTAGTTCCATGGGCCCGGACATATTGTTTATATCATGCTTAAGCTCAGGGGCCCTAGAAGTAAATAAATAGAGATGATCTGAGTAGGGTGAGGAAAGTAGCAGTAACAACACGGAATATTGGATAGGGGCAAATGCAACAACAACCCACTCGCCCTGTAAGGTCAAACAAACCAAACTCTTCCAAACCATATTGCAAGACATGCCTATAACACAGACCTGATGACCAAATACAAAGTAAGGAGGTAATTAATCCAGTTGAGTAGCGTGACCTGATATATTCTGTCCATGTTTCTCCCGGTCCGTGAACGGTACAGCTAGGTATGTTGTCCTAAACCAGGCCTTGCAAAGCTCAGGCAACGGCAACCTCTAGGATTTGTGAGATTAAAATTCTAACTCGATAGACTAGTTTAAGAGGACCATTCCTTTGCAGTAGGTTAGGTCGATACAATATACCACCGTCCTCGTGTCCGGTTTCGAGCTAAGCGCGTCTCCCACCTCCTAACCTCGTAGTGACCTAGAGCAGTCTTATAGTTTCTCATTATGCAACATCACTAAGTTGGGCTCTAAAGGATTATGGGGAATTGGATTTTATATGGGTTTTATGGAAAGCTATTGCACTGAGAAATAAAATAACCTACGTTCCCCTCTGGAAAATAAGCCAGCCGATTCAAATACAGCTATAGAACCTGATACATCTGTTTGGCCTGACCATGTTAGGTATGTTGGCCAAAACAAACCTGAATGGGCACACCTGCTGCCCAATATCTTTGCATCACAGGGTTGTATAAGCTTTGCAGTCTATCTTTTGATGGAGAGGACCAAGGGTACCAGATGCACCCCCTTTTCTTTTAACATGCCATTGCCAGTTACAATAACAGGTGACACACTACCTAAATATACAACGTCGAAAGACAGCCTGTGTACTGAAATCATGGGTATACCTATAGTTCTTACTAGGTAGGTATGTCAAGACGGTCCTTGGTTAGGTTATAGGTTACTTGACTCTCTGTTAGTAAACTGCTTCCCAACCTAGACAACACATACGAGTAGAACCTGCCGTAGGTGTGTATTGGCAAACTATGACAAAAAAACCGACCGGCTGTATTTAGAGCAAGGCCTTACTTAGGCATAGAACTACCATCGACTTTTCTTTATCATGAGCTTCAAACCAATTCTAGACAATTACATTCATTGCTAAAGGGTTACCTCCTTGTATATAGATAGCAGAATCTGATATAGGATAGACAAGATTTGTAAGCTTTGTTACACAGTAAATAATTCCAGCAATAATCAGAAGCTGACCTTGGTCCTATGTGCATCTACGAGTAAGTATATGTCAGAACTAGATAGTTATCCTCTTTCACTCTATCTTAAAGCGTGTAGTATAAAAGCATAATGTGTTCATAAGTTGACATAGAAACTAAAGATCGATTCTCGAAGCTTCTGTGGGTTGTGAATCTAATATAAAGTAGATGATACATGTAGACACCCTGTCAGGCCATCTCCCCTTGTTTGATTAGCTTATGAGTAGGAGTGTGGCTGGGCGACTTACGCGTAGCTCACCACTAGGATGAGCCGGGCCATGTTGCGTCAGGGGTTGGGGTCAGGGGTTTACTGTCAGTTGGTGCCGCCTTTTTGGTACTACTGGATTAGGTACTGAGTACAATAGGTAGGTTAGCCAGGTTTAACCTCGTAGAAGCCATATGTTCAAGGAATATGTGATAGCCTGTCATTCTTGTGTCTGTAACCTGCACAGTCCAAACTGAATGGATTTGTGCGACTCGACACGGATCAAAACCGTTTGCTTTGTGATACCGAAAGATTTTGCTACAGTTTTTGACCTCTGCAGGGTGGACCAGCCACATTTGTACCGAAATTTGTTAAGCTTGCACAGACCTCCTTAATTTTCAATACAGATGACTGTAATGTGCAGGAAAATGCAGGTATTGCAGCAAGTACAGCCGTTCAGAATGTAACCGCCGGCAAATACAGATAAATAATGATATAAACAAGCCCAGTGACGACGTACTCATTGGTTGCCGGCGCCTCCAAAATTTGGATATTGGACAGTCGTCATTCATTGTGGGGGTGGATGTGGCAGGGGTATCCTGCAAGTAGATTCGACATGTGTCCGGCTGCCATGATGCGCGGTAAGATCTGGTACCCGGAACATGTGCCGGGGGATGACGGTTGCTCACATCAAAGGACCCTGCAACTTGATTGACTGCATGTCCAAAATTTCACAAAAATTTCCCAATCCCAATAATCCATTTCCCAGCCTGATGATTTTATTCACGCTTTCACTTGTTGTCAATCTGCCTATCATATTCTGTTTTTGTACAAGTTTGACTGTGCTCTAGCCTCTCCGCTATGCAGTCCGCGCCCCTTGTGCTGCCTATGCTGCCTGTGCCCTTGTCTTGTGCCTATGGTGTGTTGTGCTATGTATGCTATGCTGTTCCTTATGCTATGGGTTTGTCCTTTCGTAACGTAGATTTTCCTCGAGGTGGCTGATAAATCGTTTGTCTACTCTCCTCGTCATTTTCTCATCTATCTGGTCCTCAGACGAGAGAATTTTGGTTGCTTTTTTGTCGACTTCATCTGCAACAACTGCTTTTTGAGCCTAAACATATTCTGCCAAGCTTCAGCTTCAACCCGCGAGCCCTCAGCGAACAACGTATTTCCAGCTCCCACTTTTTGCGTGCATACGTTTTTGCTTCCCAGTATAGCGCAAAATCCACCCCCTCAAGATATTCTGGACCCGACACTTCTAGATCTGAATCGCATCAAGATCTCTAGATTGCGACACAATTGGGCCGAGCAATTGAACAGCGGACGAGATAAATCGACAGTGCCCGAGAAAGTTTAGCAGGCAGGCGTTGATTCTGCTGCATCAGGCGACCCCAAACATTCAGTCATACTCGAGCCCCATCTATTGCCTGACAGACTTCTCTTCTGCAAGCTAGGACCTGCTTAGGTCTGGCAGTTACGACCTGCATGAAGCACGGCAACCTTTTGAGCCTGCCTAGGAATCAAGACAACCTTTGAGGTAAGGGAATTGTTCTTTTCCTGCTCATATTCTCTGTTGTGTTTCTGGAATATTCCTGTCGGCCCCGTCATGCTTCCTCCTGTCCATCGCTGGTGGTGCGGAGCCGTAGGCGTTGGGGGGACTTGCAGGGATCACAGCTCTGCAATTAGCGACCGTTCGCCAAAATTTGATCGCAATTCCAGCTACCTGGGCTGGTTTTGCGCAGTGGTGGCGGCCTTAGGTACTCCCTCTAGTCAGGAAACACTGCCTTTACAGACCTGATTGGGGGTGTGGACCACTGTATTCCTCTGCCTATCGAGGTACCACTGGCCTGTTTTTTCCTAGCACGTACAGGATTTTTTCGGTTGGGGTTATCGACTTGCTTCGGAAGGGGGGGTACATTCCAGCAGACATTACTCTGTCATGCACCTATTACTAACAACTTTTTGTATGGCTCAGGTTGCAGTACCTTTTTTTAGTGCTCCCGAGAAATCTTCTATTTTCCAATGAAGGGCCTCTTCAACCCAAAAAAGTCTACCAAGAAACAACCTTCTGGTGACGATACTGCTATTCCTCCAACACCGTCACAACAGAGCCCGCATAGTCATCACAGCCGTCCATCGCATTCGCACTCGTACTCAAACTCGCACTCACAACCTACCCCTCGGCCGGAGTCTTCGTCGCCCGCTAAGCCTCCCGCCGCCCCTCCTAAGTCGGTCCAAAAATCTCCCACCAAGAAGGCTCGTCCCGCATCCCCGGCCCATACCCAGCGCGAGCAAGCTAAGTCGAAGTCATCACGCTCCTTCGGGAGGCAATCTACCGATTCGTCACGGCGAGGCAAATTTGATTCCAATACACATCCGCTTAATTTGCCCCCGGACGAGATAAAGCGTCTATCAGCCCTATCAGCCATGAGCGACAGAAACTCGTTCGAGAAGATGGACGTCGATAAGGAGAACTCGGCCCAGCCGCCCTCTTCGCCGCCTTCTCAACCGCCGAAGTCTTTCACTGTTCCCATCAGCTCCCCCACCCCCACCAATGGGCCGAAGCCGCAGAGCAACGGTGAAGGCCCAGCACCACCTCCCCACCGGTCAAACCCCTCGAGCCCCGTCCCGAGTGATGCTGAGCAGGCAGAGAACTACAAGTCTCTGGGTAACAAGTCCTTCAAGGATAAGCAGTATAAGAAGGCCATTAAGGAATATTCCCAGGGTAATTACCGCATCCTTGAGCTCGACTTTAGTTCAATGCCGTACTAATTCCTAAACAGCTATCGAATTGATGCCCGAGTCACCGACATACCTCAGTAACCGTGCTGCGGCTTATATGTCAGATGGCCAGTATGACAACGCCTTGGAAGACTGCTCCAGAGCAGTTGACCTGGACCCTCAGAACGCCAAATTTCTACTTCGCCTTGCTCGGATCTACACCAACTTGGGACGTCCTGATGAGGCCATGACAACCTTCAGCCGCATCCAGCCGCCGCCTTCGGCTAAGGATACGGCTGCCGCAAAGGAGATGCAGCACCACATGAGGGCTGCCCAGAGTGCCCTCGAAAGCGGCACTAGTGGATCTATGGTTTTGCATGCCATTGATCAAGCTGAAAAGTTGCTAGCTCCTGGCGCTACTAGGCCTCGAAAATGGCAGCTCATGAGGGGCAATGCGTACCTTAAAATGGGTGGTGTCAATTCGTTGGGAGAGGCGCAGAATGTTGCCATGTCCTTACTGAGACAAAACAGCCAGGATCCGGAGGCTTTAGTGCTCAGGGGTCGTGCACTTTATGCTCAAGGTGAAAACGATAAAGCGATCCAACACTTCAGGAAGGCCCTGAGCGGCGATCCTGATTTCAGGGACGCAGTCAAGTGGCTGAGGACGGTTCAGAAATTGGATCGGATGAAAGAGGAGGGTAATGCTGAATACAAAGCTGGACGTTGGCAAGCTGCTTTTAATAAGTATACCTCTGCGTTGGAGGTCGATCCTGCAAATCGCGGCACCAATTCGAAGCTTCTACAGAACCGTGCGCTATGCCGGTTGAAGCTGAAACAGTACGACGAGGCTGTCGCTGATTGCGAACGCGCAATCTCCTTGGACCCCACCTATACAAAGGCGCGTAAGACCAAAGCCAATGCTCTGGGACAGGCGGAAAAGTGGGAAGACGCCGTGCGCGAGTGGAAGAAGATCCAAGAACTTGATCCCGAGGACCGCACCATTGCCAAAGAAATACGGAAGGCAGAATTAGAGCTGAAGAAGAGCCAACGCAAAGATTACTACAAAATCCTCGGCGTCTCTAAAGATGCTGATGATGCCACCATCAAGAAGGCCTATCGCAAACTTGCTATTATCCACCATCCTGATAAAAACCGCGACGACGAAAGTGCTGCTGAGCGTTTCAAGGATATTGGAGAAGCATACGAGACCCTAAGCGATCCTCAGTACGGACTCCTCTAATATTCTACGCTTATGTGTACCTCGTTTGCTAACTTGGTTATAGAAAACGTGCTCGTTATGACAGCGGTGAAGACTTGATCGATCCCACAGAGATGTTTGGTGGCGGCGGCGGTATGGGTGGCGGAATCGACCCTGAAATCCTTTTCAGCATGATGAATGGGGGCGCTTCTTTCGGCGGCGGCGGCGGCGGAGGCTTCCCCGGTGGTGGGTTCGGCGGTGGTCGTCAACGAGCTCAAGGGTTCCCAGGTGGCTTCCATTTCGGTTGACAATCAAACCCGCACGAATATGAGGATGAGGATGAAGACGAGGACGAGAACCAAGATCTCGACGATTACGATGAAGACGAATCCGGGCATGAAAACCACGCGCGAACTTCCGGGAACCTGCATGACTTTGTCCGTCGTGAAAGGGACTTGGACAGTCAAGTGGCCCGGCACCGTTGGGGAGTCATGGCAATGGCGGCTGGATTCATCTTCCTACCCTTGGAGCTTGCGACAACGCTCCTTGTGTTGTATATCTGCGTTGTCTTTGCAAGGTCTTCGGGCATTACACATGGTATATTGTAAAGATTGGGTTCGGGGAATTAGACCCTCCGTCATTGCAGGCGTTTGGTAGACGAGCCATTTTCACGAAGCGACATGGCCCCTCCATAGAGCGAGGATGATAGATAACCAGCGGAACCTCTCCCATCGTTGCATGGGTATCGATAAAAGCGTCATAAAATACTTTTGAGGAATATCATGATTCTAATGTTACACTGTTCGTTTCGAGGCTGTTGGCATTGATACATATGATATGCTCTTTGTGTGACATACATCAGTGTGCCTAACCTGCAGTTTATGTAGGTTATATAGTCAGCGCCAAACAGGTTGTAACTGTGAGAATAACAATAATGTTGTCCACGTGCATCCCATGTTTCAACAATCGTAAGTCTTTACTTCTCTTCGAGGAGGCATTCTTGGGTTCACGGGACATATGTGTAGATGTACATATTGTATATACTAGGGGGTTTCCAAGGGTGGACCCCCTAGTAGTGATGTAATATACCTGTTTGGGGTAGTATGTGGGGAGACATACTAGGCACTCTTCTATCTGATTGGCTCGACAACTTCTACGCGTACGAGTAGGTAGTAAGACGAGCAAGTTCAAAGGGTGCGCGCGAACTCGGTATTACAACAAGTACCGGTGCTGTCCAGGAACTATCTACACGTACAGGCGCAGCGTAAAACACATTCCAGCTCGATGCCATCAATTCAGTCTTACAGGCTGTCCTAGTTAACAATTTTCTTACTTGGCTTGCTTAATGTAAACCCAGCATATGAAACGATTGGCAGCTTGCCAGACTTGCCGACCCTTTCATGTCCAGTGATCCTTGCCATTCGGCGGCTGAAACGATACGTATTCGAACCCCGCGACCCCCCAACATCACGTCCGTCATTGAACCTTTTCGCCCTCGATACTTATACACCGTATGCTGTATCGAGTATGATAAGAACCTTGGGATAATAGCCAAAGCAGCAGGCAAAGCAGCCGGTAGAGGATAGAAGGATTACGAGCAGCGAGAACCAGAAAGTAGGAAGGTCGAAAGAACGGGAAAAGCGAAAAGCCGAGCATGGCACCCTTTACGACATCGGGCTTGACGTCACGTCTAATACCCTTCAGCCCCGCGACGACGCCCTTGCAGGCAGCGACGTACCTTCTTGGGATATCGCTGTTCAGCATCTCCTTCCTCGTCTTCCTCAACAGCGCCGTCAGCTTTGTGATAACGGATCTGCTAGGTGTCAAGCATGGTGTTGGCGACATCGTCGGTACCCTCGGCTTCGTCGACGAGATAGTCGCTCTCGTCGCGTGTCCGGTATGGGGTCTACTCAGCGACCGTCTCGGGGTTAGGTGGGTTGCGGTTCTCGGATACACCATCATCGGCGCTAGTCTTTTCGTATTCGTCCAGTGCCGTGATGTATATCCTGCTTTGGTCCTCGCGCGCATCATGTTCGCCTTGGGCGCTACAGCTTCTGCTACTATGGTCACTGCCATCTTACCTGTACTCACTGGTGGAGAGAGTACAGCCAGTACGGATGATGCTGCCGGGGTTCCAGATCAGACCGGGACTGAAAATGCTGGGGTGGAAGTTGGGCCTGGTCTTGGCAGTACAGCGAGGCGCGGTAACGGGGATGGAACCTATAATGATAACGACAGTGACAGACTGAGAATCACACGGGCTCATCGCGCTAGCCTCGCCATGAGTTTTGAGAGCGACGTAACGATCACCCCAGAGCGGTTTAGCCGGTCTGTATCAAGTGGCAGACGGGACAGTCTTGCACGTCGAGCAAGCAACGGCAGCCAAGCGTCTTATTCATCATCACGATCCCATTCTCCCCCCGATACAAAAGGCCACAGACCGTCCGCTCTCGCTGGCTATGTTGGCTTATTTACGGGATGCGGCGCACTTGTCGCCCTTACGCTCTTCCTACCCCTCCCAGCGCATTTCTCTAAAAAAGAGGGGGTCACACCGGCGCAAGCCATCACGGACAGCTTCTACGTCGTGGGTGCTGTTTCCTTGGCCGTGGCTGTCTTCGTATTCTTCGGCTTGCGTGGACTTCAAGGAGAGGAAGCTAAGGGATGGCGGATGTTGCTCGGGCTGAAGCTACGAGGTTCCTCTGCGCCATCCTCTACCGGTCAAACCGTCACAACGCAAGTCAGAGCGATGTTGAATAATGGTGGCGCGCGAAAGGAAATCGAGACCGCAAAACCTCTACCCTACCACCATCTCCTGATATCCTCTCTCCGCCTTGGTACGACTGACCAACATATCGCCCTCGGGTATCTCGGCGGCTTCGTTGCACGTGCCAGCACAGTCGCCATATCGCTCTTCGTCCCTTTATATGTCAACGCGTATTTCATCTCTCACGGATTCTGCCAGGGATCGCCTAACGACCCCTCGCCAGACCTGAAGCGCGAGTGCCGCGCCGCCTACGTGCTGGCCTCAGTGTTGAGCGGCGTTGCCCAACTGATCGCGCTGCTCTGCGCCCCGCTGTTCGGATATGTAAATGCACGGCGCTACAGGGGCATGAACGTGGGTGTCCTTGTGGCCACTGCCTTCGGAGTCGTCGGCTACTCCATATTCCCGCGCCTCACAAGTCCCGAATTCAAAGATGTGGACGGCCGCGGTGGGTCCGCCGTCGTGTTCCTCGTAGCCGCCCTCCTAGGCATCAGCCAAATCGGTGCCATAGTATGCAGCCTGGGATCACTCGGCCGTGGCGTCCTCGGCGGGGACGTGATTCTCGGCTTCGGATCCCATGGAGAGGACGACGACGACGACGACGAGAGAGACGCTCTACTAGGAGACGGCCGCTCCGGCCCTGAAAAGGTGTCCCGCGTCCAGCTCAAGGGTTCTATCGCGGGAGTGTACTCCTGGTGCGGTGGCGCGGCTATCCTGCTTCTCACGAAATTGGGCGGCTACTTATTCGACGCGCTGTCGACAGGCGCGCCGTTCTATATGATGGCTATCTTCAACGCTGCCTTGTTCGTTGCTAGTCTTAGCACGGATTTGGCTCATGTGGCGCCGACAAGAAGGAGTAGTGATATAGAGAGGGAAGAGAGAGATGCACGATGACCAGAGGAGAGGATATAAACCGGAATCATATCTAGAAGGATGTACGTACATATGAAGGAAAAAGAAATCTTTTTGAGCCCTTGTACATGAAATACGCTATATACATGTACCATAGATCGAAGCTTAGTCTTTTGTTTATCCTGGGTAGTTAAGAGTTGGATACTTGTAAGTAATTAAAAATTGAATAGGTCAATATCTACAACAAATTAAAAAAAAACCACGACGAAGAAAAAAAAGGAGACAGGAGCCTCTATCCTGACATGACGGGTTCGGGCATGCCCATCCTCTTGGATACGGAGCCATATTTGGCCTGCCACGCGTAAAAATACACGAGGGCAGCGAAAGGTTGGCCGAGGATAGTGAACGAGACCCAGAATATGACGTTGCCGATGAGCTTCCCGTTCCGTCCCCTCATCTGCTCTAATGGGCGGGTGATCATGATCAGTGGGATTTGGACCAACATGCCCAGGAAAGCGACGCCTTTGAGGGGTTCAAGTTAGTTATCTGCAAGGTTGAAAAGAGGAACACGGATAAGAGTGGTAACGAACCGATGATATTCTTCGTAGGCACGCCAACGAGGAGTTCATGCAAGAGTGCCGAGACGAAGAATACGATGAAGCTGGCATTGGCAGCCGTGTACCCCCTACTCATCAAGGGCGAGAAGAGGTGACGTTTCATGAACTGGTAGACGGGCTTATTCCAAAGGCGCCAGTATTCGCCCAGGCCGGCGGAATTCCACCAGTCGTCGTAGAAGGCGCGGTCGCCGAAACGCATGACCTCGGCCAGGGCGTTGAGCGAGGACTGGAAGATGGCGAAGAAGCCGGCTAGCCAGATGACGAGGGAGATGGTGGATAGCTTCAGTAGTCTTTCTACGATGGAGACGAGGTCGAGAGAGTGCATCTTGTCGAGAGAGTTCCAGAGCACGGGGGCGGCGTATTGGGCGCTGCAGAACCAGATGAAGACGCTTAGACAGGCTGTCTCGGTGAGGCGTTTGGCGACGAATGTCCACCTGATCTTGTCTGTTCGGGGGTAGACGGGTTGATAGATGAGTGTTGGGGCCCACCAGAAGTAGGTTAGATTGCTCATGGTGATGTTCTCGGGGTAAGGACATGTCGCGTATATCTCGGGTAGCGCGGCGAGCTCGCCCTTGACCGGATGGAGGTAGGCGTGGCGCAGGTCTCTGTTTGTGAGAGCGTAGGACATGACCTTCAATGCGACGATGATGATGTGAAGTTCGGTGATGGTACCGATCAAGGGATGGTGGATGTGGTAATAGACAACCCAACTATGAATTGCGAGAGCTAGAGTGGCATTGAGTAGATGTGAGATTCGGATCCTCCTCCACGTTGACTGGAACGAGACCTGTTGGTCCCTGGTTGGGCTCGATGAACCACCTCTAGAGACAGCCTGGGCACGCGAGATCCTAGCTTTCCTAGCAGCGACGAGCTCGAGAAGATAGGCGATGAAGAGATGGCATGGGATTAGAATGTATAGGGCCAGTCCCAGCTTGACGTCTTTGCCTCGGAAATCGTGACATGTTAGGCATATGAGGTTGCCATACTATCAACCCAATTTAGCATGCTGGTCATGTGAGCGTTTCTCAGATGGACGAATCAATTTACCTTCTGCATATTCTCTATCACCAGTCTCAAATTCCCCACGACTGCCATTCATTAGCGAAATTCAAGCTGATGTCCGACAGAAAAGATGCTCCAGCTTCAACTTACCCAACACAATAACCATCAAGTTTCGGAAACCGACAAAACTGGGAGACGCCTGCGTCTCGTGACTCAAGGTAGAGGGCCGCGCTTGAGAGTGGACAGCAGCAACATGTCTGTATTTCCTTATGAGTGTCTTCTGTGGTCCATTATCTGACCGTTTTGACGCAGCAGTCGTCCCAGTTAGGTTCTCTTGTTCCTCTGTCCGGCGTTGGGAAGCGCTAGAAGCATCAGCGGCTCTAGTCTCCAAGCCGGTCGTAGTTGCCGAATCCATCATTGTTCGGGGAGGGCTTTATAAGTTTATCGTGCGGTTACTTCCAATGATGGCATCAAATTCTGTCAATTGTAACGCATCTAATATTGTGCATTCAAAGCTCAAGCTCAAGCGAGGACCTTGGACCTTGGACCGCGTCACAAGATTTGGCACCGGACGGGCGGAGTATTACCTCGTAGGCTGGCGCAATGTTAGTTCGAGTTTATAAGGGGCCGGTAATGCAATTGAGCTATTGAATTACTGCAGCAAAGTGAACTCTGCCGAACCACTAATTTGATTGATTGAAGAACGACCAATTCGAAACAAAAACCGAAGGGAAAAGTAATCCAACACAGTACATACAATTTGCTCCTATCGCGTCGTCACCGTATCGAAAGGAAACGAAGGAAGAGGGGGAGGGGACAACCCAACAAAGCTTTGTTACACGCTGACAGCAGTTATGTTGCCTATCTTATCGTTAAAGCTCAAAAGATGGAGCTTCAGACGGGTAGTTGCAGAGATTATAGTTTACAATGAGGATATAATATGGCATAGTTTCAGAGTTCATAGGTATATTAATATTATATATAACTGAATTTGGTCTTAATTGAGCCGACTGGTATGCGTCCCTTTGCCAGGATGTTTTGGCATTGACATCAGATAGACCCACTTCGACGTCCTGCACGATTTCCAACCGTCGCTACCGATCCATAGGTGGGGTTAGGGTGCTTGGTGATGCCTACCAAGTGAAGCATACCTGTAAACTAGCGAAAGCCTAGACTTTGCTAAGAGATGGTAGAGGGGTAGCAAAGGTCTGTTATCTAAAAGCAATGGATCTAGACATAAATTGAACTGTAAGAGTAGCTTTTCAAGTGATTATTCATTCATGGTTACCTACGGTAATGAAGCCGTGCCCGGACACTGGTGGTGAAACAAGGTACCTATCTGCAGGGCAAAAAGGTTTTCTTCTTCTACGGCCTTCTCCCGAGGTGCAAATTAAAAGCATTCCACAGCTTATACCATAGATAGAAGTTTGAGGTCGTATTGAAAATTTGGTAATAGGTCTTTCGGGGGTGCCCGGTAGACATGTGAAAGTGGATTGGACGCCAGATATTTTAAAGCTATGCCTTTTCGTGCCCTTTATGGATGCGAGAACAATGTCTTCTTTTTATGTTCGGGGGCTCCGTGTGGAGTCGTCTGGCATAACGGCAACAATGGAAACAACTGAAGCCTGACGGATTAAACGGCTGCCAAGTCCTGGCCCAATCTCGTACAAGAAATAAAGAGACATTGCACAGCCACAAGCCTGAAATGGACCTTCTGCAAAATTCAAATTGGTAATGACAACGCGCTAACCTAGGAATATGATATGTGGCTGAAAGTTTCGAGCCGCCCAAAGGCGTGTAGCACACTCATCCATTCATTACAGCTACCTTTTAGCATATTGGGCTTGTCACTTGTGATGCCTTTGTCTCTTTAGCATAATACATCTAAACAAAACATCATTCTTCCAACCACCTCTATCTGCGCTACGCACCCCAAGTGTTACTGCATAAAGATATTTCTCTTATTTTGAGAAGAGGAAAAATCTTGGTCGCTTGCACTGAGTATAAAGGCCCATCTGGCCAGATGGCTTACGAGCCGCGTGGTGATCATGGCGGCGGTCCTCCGCAAGATGGTGGCTATGTGAGAGCGAGAGGTCGTCGTAAGTAGATTTTCTCTTGTTGCGGCCCATATTTGTTGTGACGGCAGAGCGCGTCATGCTTCAGCACAATCTGTTACCTTTGAGTAAAGTTAGTTGTTCATCTCCTGACATTGCGTCGCTTACCTCGCCTCACATCTGTGTCACTTTGTCACCTTGTTCTCGAGGTTGTTGGTCAACAATTGATTGATTATAGGGCCCGTGACTGATTATGGCTCCACAATGGCAAGGTGGATGCGTGACCGGCAACCACGATTTCGAGGGTCCTTTGCCGGTGAGCTGGAACGGCCGAGCGCGAGTTATATCGTTGATGTAGGTTACTCGCCATATCAACAAGTCTCTGGCAGATGTTGACCCTTGTACAGATGCTCCCGCCGTTAGCTAGAGTGACAGATGCTGCTGACACGGTTCCTACAAAACACCTCCATTCATCACTTAATAAGATTAAACATCCGGTGAACGTTGTTCGCTGGACTCCGGACGGCCGTCGTTTGTTAACAGCGTCTAGCAGCGGCGAATTCACGCTATGGAATGGCACAGGGTTCAACTTTGAGACGATAATGCAAGCTCACGATGTTGCTATCCGAGCACTGGCGTATTCACACAGCGATGATTGGCTGATATCTGCTGATCACGATGGCATCATCAAGTACTGGCAACCCAACTTTAACAACGTACAAGTTATCCAAGGTCATCATGATCCTATTCGCGACATCGCCTTCAGCCCTAGCGATTCCAAGTTTGTCACAGCTTCGGATGACTCTACCCTCAAGATATTCGACTTTGCTGGAGGCGTTGCTGAATCGACCCTGCAAGGCCACGGCTGGGATGCCAAGAGTTGCGACTGGCATCCTACAAAAGGACTGATCGTATCCGGTTCTAAGGATCATTTGGTCAAATTATGGGACCCGAGGACGCAGCGGTGCCTCACGACCCTACATGGCCACAAGAATAACATAACCAAGACACTTTTTGAACGTGTCATGGGTAACTGTCTGGCGACGTCTGCACGTGACCAAACGGCAAGAATATTCGATTTACGCATGATGCGAGATATATGTCTCATCAAAGGACATGAGAAGGATATTTCAACACTGGCATGGCATCCCATCCACTCCAATCTTCTGAGTACCGGTGGAAATGACGGCTCATTACATCATTATCTTCTTGACGAACCCAACACGCCGGCTGGCCAACCGAGCACTACGGCCGTATATGAGAGCTCAGACCCGCTGTCGGCACCAGCCCAAGGTATATGGCCAGTCCACAAGCTGCCTTTTGCACACGACTTCGCCATCTGGTCTTTAGACTGGCACCCCCTGGGCCACATTTTGGCATCAGGTTCAAACGACCGCATAACAAGATTCTGGTCGCGGGCTCGACCGGGAGAGGCAACCGATGTATTCCAAGATAGATATCATATTGGAGAAGCAGCAGCTGAAGCTCAGGGCACATGGGACCGAAGAGGAGGCCGTCGCCAACGGCAGGAAGAGGAAGAGATGGAGGCTGAAGACGAGATGGAAGGTCTTGTTGATCAGAAGATGCCGCTCAGACAGTCGGGATCTGCCTTCCCTGGCCTACCTGGCCTCCCCGGCTTAACACTGCCTGCGAACGGTGTCCCACCACCACCACCACAGATTCCCGGTGTCGGCGGTATGCCTGCCCCGGGCGCCGTACCACCCTTCCCCTTTCCGCCCCCGGGTGCTAATGGAATGGCCCCGCCACCGCCCCTGCCCGGTCTAGACCCCAACAATCCAGCCGATTTCGCCAAGATTGCAGAGATGATGCAAAAGGCCGGGCTTCCGCCACCGCCTCCCCCCGGCATGCTCCCCCCGGGTTTCATCCCTCCCCCTAATTTTGCCGTCCCACCGGGATTCCCACCTCCTCCGCAGGTCCCAATGTCTGCCGACACAGGCTTTGATAGCAACGGCCGACGAAGGGCGCCACTGCCTAGTCAGGAAGAGAGTTTGCGCATGGAGCAGAAGAGAGGGCACTATACTCGCGTCAGATAGAATTTTTCGCTAAAAACGGGAAAATCAAAGCGATCCTCGGGTAGAGAGAGCAGGCGGAGGGAGAAGATGGCGTTTCTTCTTTAAATACGCGCCTGTATCAGGGTTTGTCATGTGTATCACACGTGCGAGACGGGCGGACACGCGGATGTTTTGTTGTAAGATACCTCAGCTACATGAGAAGAAGCTAGCCGGATACCCCCCCGACCGGTTTCATCGGTCTAAAGAATAGTCGTCGGGGAAAGCAATACTTTTTGCCCTGCCGCAAAAGTGGTATGAACTTGAATAACGAGAAAAAGCCTTAATACCATAAATTGTGAAGTACTACTACTTTTACTAAGGCTCATGTTGTAAACCACCCATGTTTTTTCTGTTTGAAAATGACTAGCGATGCCACGTAAGAATAATAAAGGAATCTACAATCCTAGGCATATTACGCGTTGAGTCGCATAGGTCCATTCTACGTATGGAATGATACTCGATGATCTATGGTATATGTTTAAACTTATCAAATATGCTTATTCTTTATGTGCCTATCTATATGCTAGGTAAAGTAGCCCCGTCTGCATGAAAATACAATACAGGTAGATCGTACAATGATTATGTCTCTGCGCGAGGATATCGTCGCAAAGCGCAACAATGTAAATGCAAACCCCATGAGACGCCAACGCACCAGAATGCAACCCGGAGATTGGATGGAAGTATGGGAAGGTATGTAATGTAATGTATACCGTGGGTGTTAATACAAGACAATCAGTTTACAAGAGTCCAGCACTATCTGCCACCGGATCCCTTGACAACAGCACCGGCATTTTGACCCGGTGGCTTGCTGAAAGCCTTCTGTCTTTCAGCGTACTCCTTGATGATCAAGGAACAGCTAGTATCGGTGCACAGACGCTTCCGTCGTTGAGGGGGTAATTTAGACGCGAACTCGAGGCCGCTCGCGCGCTCGACGGCTTCGATAGGGACCTCGAAGTCGGCGAGCGGTTTCTCGTTGGGGATACGGGCATTGGGGAGCACGAAGGCGCCGATGGCGACCTTGCCGGTGCTGGGGCCGCCGGATTGTTCCTCGGCGAAGATGACTTTGTAGAAGTGCGTGGGGACGGCGACGTTGGGCGGATTACCGATGACCTCGTACTTGACGTACCATTTATTATCTGTCGGGTCGCGCTTCGGTAGATAGAGCGGTCCGGTAACTATGCGCACGCTGGGATACCTCTCCGTCAGGCGGCGGCAGAAGTCCTCGAAATGCGCCCAGTAGTCGCGGTTGAAGCCCTCGCCGACCTGGGGCGCCATGTTGGTGAGGTAGAAGGTCTCGTCCATGGCACCCTGCGACCACTTGGCGTCGGCGGCGGGGACCTGGTGGCCCCGGTCATAGCCTGAGCGGAAGTAGTCTTTTAGCTTGGCTCGGAACTTTTCCGGCACGCCCTCGTCTTCCAAGAAGGCGCTGTGTTTCCGGTCACCGTCGCGTCGTGCGAGCGACTCGGGTGTTATGTGTTCAATGACCCAGTGCGGGTTGCGTAGGCGGCGGTCGAAGGAAGAGACCAGGGCTTGGCGCGTTGCGATGTCGGCTACGGGGCCCGGGAAGCCATATTCGAATAAGCCGGAGGGATCAACAGGGCTGGTTTTCGGGCCACCGATAGATGCGGGGGCAGAGGTTGAGAGACCACCCTGTTGTTGGTTCGGGGGCGGGAACATTTGTTGAGTCGGGATGGGAATAGGCGCCGAGACATCGTTTGTTGAGACGGAAAGAGCACTCGATGGTAGCAGCTCAAGCTTTCGTTCGGATTGTGTCTGTAGCGAGTACATTGTTGCTGTTATGGCGGCTCCAGCTCCTGCGCTGGCAGCAGCGATTAATGCAAATGTGGTTTTCGACATTACGGACAGGGTAGGCTCCGTTGGAGCTGCACTTGGTATCTCGTTCTTTATAGGAGACGCGAAGGCAGACACTTTACGACACAATCGAACAGCTGCGGAGGAAGAAGCTGTCAGGCGCGGCTACGTGAGGCTCACGAGGAAGGTTGATGGATCGGCCTCGTGGTGGTGTGGGATGGCGCCGATGTCTCACCAATAATTGAAGGTGATTTTTTAAGGACTTCAGCCTCAGGACCAGTGACATGACCAGAGCGTTACGTGCTAGTCTACCGAGAGCGCGCTACCTTTGCCTAGCAGATTGATGGCTCGACGTGTTGACCAATCAAAAGACAACCAAACAGCAGCTCTAAAGCCACTCGTGGCCGCGGAACCACGTGCTGACAGCTGCGAACACAACGGATCACTGAACTCCAGAATCTGAAGTCCAGGGACCCGTGACGCTTCCGGAATGATTCGTGCTACTGACCTGTTCGGTCTATTTCACGACATAGTTCCACATCTGCTCCCATTCGTCCTTGCCCGTGCCTTGACTTCGCCACTGCCCTTTACCTATCCTTGCAGGTCCTGTTTCCCTAGGCAAAACTAGGTTGGGGGAATCGGGGGTGTTCCCTTCATCTTTACACAAACTCAAAGTGCCAAGCATTTTAGAATCCGTATTGAGATACTCAAGGCCGGTCGAAACAAACACTACTCGTATATAGGTGTAAAAGGTAAAAGCCGCCATCGGCCAACACACAGGTCAATTTTCCTGTTGTAATACCTACATTTTCATTCCAAGTATCACTTGTGTCGGAGGACAATGCCGTTACTTCCGAAGCTGCAAATAACGGTGTGTGTATACACAGCATGACTAACTATGCGTGTACGAATTCATGCTGGGTAGGGTTTCTACAGGTAAGTTGGCTACTAGAGAGGCCGAATTAATCAACCAACCGGAGATCTGTGGTAGTTATCAGCTTGAACTGCTATTGTGGTAATGCTACTGGTATAGTCTAGGACTCTAGGTTGTATCAGTCAACCTAAAAACAGAACCACAATCTAAATACCAGTAGCACTTGCAGAGACTGAGAACCGACTTGAGGCCTCTATCTAGAGACTGCCAGTATTATCTAGACAGGTGGTTGAGGCTTCAAATCAAGAAGGAACTAAACTGGCAGCTGCAGGCACATTGGTAGGTACGTTCTTAAGTTTAATATTGTTTGAGTTCTTGCATCCGAATCTTGCATATTGGATGGTAATCGGTAGCTGCTCTTTACCTGTCATACTACTTATAGTATTACCACGTAAGGAGGTATGTAAATTAGTACGCCTTGATTAATTGATCGGTTTATTCGGGGGAGCGGGGATGACGATGTACACGTACACGTAGGGGGGTACAAGTGTCAAGTACTCGGGAGTCAGCATCTGCACAAGCCGTCAGGGTTGGACATCAGGGTCCCCAGCTACCGTGATCTTGCATTCCTAGCGCTTTACTTTAGGCTTCTTCCGACCTTCTGTTAAGCAAACGTCATAGTAGAGTGACTTGGGCGTGGACCATGTAACCAATCAAATGTCGACTGTCAATGATGACAACACGAGTCGAGTAGGGAAAAGAGGTCCTGCCTACACCGTAGTAAAATAAGTTTTCAGCCTGCAGCTGCATCGCATCCACTCCGGAACTTATCCGTAGGCTAAAGCTAAGCCTATACACCTAACCTACCTCTTTGTTATCTTAAAACACACATTTGGCAGGACATATGTAACATAGTAAACCTATACCCTATCTTTGGAATCGCCAACATCATCTCTCGTCCCCTCTTTGCTCTCTATAGCCCTAAATACGCTCGCCGTCCTCCAAACTTTTTTGCGCTTGCCGTGGCAAACACATATACGGGCTTTTTGGCACTCAAGAGACGGGCCTTTTTACTTGCGTAACCTGGGCTATTTTTGATCCTATCATTTTGGAAAACGCCGTTCGAACAGGCCGACTAAACCCGCCTTCCAATCAAATATTTGTTACCCCGCGTAGCTGGACCGAATCCCGTTTCCCTAGCCGACAACACGCCGCGATCGCCATCCAAGGTACTGCGAGTCTCATGTTCTAACATCCTAGTGGAAACGGCGAATGCGATCAAAGAAGTAGTGTCACATAGGCGAGGGACGGTGGCATTCTGATAGTGCCAGGTCTCCGGCGTGAAGATGGCATCTATAACCAGCGACGACGGTGTCAACAATGACTTGAGAGGGTGGATCATGTGCATTGTGAGCGGCATAGGTGAGTGGTATACGTGCTCTGTGTTTCTGGTGGCAGACTCAATTTACTAACTGGCCTTTGATGGGACTTTGTAGCATGCGTGCTCGGTGCCTCTATTATTTGCGTGGATATCTTCGTCCAGATGCTTCCTGGGAAGAGGAACTTTCGAATCCAAGACAGCAATGCGTTCTTAGCCTGCTCCCTTAGCTTGAGCTTTGGTGTCATGGTAAGACCCCTCAGTATACCCAAGTAGTGTCCTTTTCTACACCGATTCCCGGCGCTGACCAAGCAAACATAGCTTTTCATGTCCCTATACAGCATGCTGCCAGAGGCAAAGGAATATCTTGAGCTTGCCGGATTTCCCGAGCGCAAAGCCGGCCTTGTTCTCATGGGTTGCTTTGTTGGCGGCTTTGTAGGGATCCAAGTATTATCAAGACTCTTCCATCAGTTCTTGCCGTCACATGTTGTCGACTGCGACCACAGCCACGAAGAACAATCAAGGAGCGGAAGTGCCTATAGCAACTTTCCGAGACGGTCGAGATCGTCTCGTGCCCGCAGTACGGTTCGAGCACAGGACGATTGTCCCAAACAACCAGATTCCGATCACGTAGAGTGTAACGGGCACGCAAGCGAGTCGACACCGCTTCTGCCTAACCACGAGTCTGCTGCTAGTAATGGCGCACGAAAGCCCAATAGGAGAGCTAAGTCTGTCCAGATCGACCACGCAGCAACACTCACTCCGAGGGTCCGCAGCCGGGCTGCGACTGCAGCGAGGCGACCTTCCGTTCTAGAGGTGCCCAAAAGGGTCGTCTCTTTCATGAAAGATACAAAAGCTAACTGCGACGAATTGGGGCCCTGCTACGGATATTCGGACCCTTGCGGTCAGGAATGCTTTAAGCATCTCTCAACCCGATCCAACAGCCTAGGACGGGCAGCAACCTTCCTCCGGACAAACACAAGCTATGCCGGTCCAAGCATGGAGAGGGTGCGTGAAGATAGCGAGACAGCTATATCATTTGTGAGCCCAACGGCAGGCAGAAGCCGTGCTGTTTCTCGGGGAAGTCGGCATATCGCGGACGATGGAGCGGATTGTGGCGAAGAATGCGATCCAGAGGCGCAACATCATCACCATGTTGCAGAAAACGCCTTCTTGTCCATTGGCTTGCAAACATCTATAGCCATTGCCCTCCACAAGTTCCCAGAGGGTTTCATCACATACGCGACGAACCACGCCAACCCGGCCCTGGGATTCAACGTATTCCTGGCACTCTTTGTACACAACATTTCAGAGGGCTTTGCCCTTGCTCTGCCGTTATACATGGCCTTGAATAGCCGGCTTAAAGCGATTGGATGGTCCTTTGTGCTGGGTGGCCTAAGCCAGCCGTTGGGCGCTGCTATCGCCTACGCCTGGTTTCAACTGGCCAATCAGACGCACATGGAACCGTCTGCGGTGCTTTACGGCTGTCTATTTGCCGCAACTTCGGGCATCATGGTTAGTGTGGCCTTGCAGTTATTTGTCGAGAGTCTGAGCTTGAATCACAACAAGAACTTGAGCATTCTGTTCGCATTCATAGGCATGTCGCTGCTTGGGTTGAGCAGTGCGTTTACTTCAGATGCACATTAATCATATGTAAGACGTTCTTCGCGTTCTTCAGCGATAAGACGCTACGCCTGTCGTCAAGTTTTGGTTGGGGGGAAAAAGCAGGGGAATCAATATTTGTTATGGCATTACGATATCATGTTAAGAATGGGACGTTAATACGGTATACACGGATGGGGGCAGCGGCGTTACAAGGTGTCGAGTATAGAACAACGGTTGCCTTTATCACTAAAAGGGGGCCGAACAGGCAAGATTGCAAACCTGTCAGTATTAGAGAAGTTATTTTTATCTATTACAGGTTGGACCTAGAAGAATGATCGCAAAAGGAATAGCCCTAGCGATAGTGGTGTACTGCGTTATGAATAGCTTTATATTCGTCGTTCCCCTCCGTTTCTCCTTTAAACAATACAGATGTGCCTATGGTTCTCATGACACAGAATTTGGATACAATTTTAAGCTGTATTGCGAGTTCATATTCTTTTTGATGGCCATACCAACTTTCCCACCCAGGTAAGTACTTTAACCTAGCATAAAAGTATGTAACCTCTTTCTGTACCAAGTAAACTTCCAAAAAAACGCCATTCTAATCGCTGTTCCAAACTCCTCGGCACTGAACAAAATTATTATACGGTTCTACAGCCGGCTGCTCTCTTTATTTCCCTGGACAAGCGCACCGCTCATCATAAACCCTCCTCCTTGACCATCTCCCGCAACCATCTCACGCCCGCCCCGCATGCCCCACCAGGCCACACCGGCGACTGCGCGGTCCACGTCTAGTTCGCCGCTCGCCAGGACATCCCACAGCCTCCTGCGGACTGCGTCGCGCATCCGCGGGTCCGGGATGGCGTTGCTTGCCTCGGCGGCGCGCGTGAGCCATTCGTCCATGAGATGGGCGGGTAAGTATGGTAACGCGTCGATGAGGGCGAGCACGAGGGCCGTTTGTTCCGATATTGGGGCCGTTTCGGGACCGGGAACGGGGGTGGCGTCGGGGGCGGGCGGTAGAGGGGCGGCGGAAGCGCCTTCGGCTTGGTAGCGGAGCATTTCGAGGAGAGTCTCCGAGAGCTCTGGGTGTGTGGCCGAGATGGGGAATGGCGGGCTGGTTATCTGCATTACGGTGCGGAAGGCGAGACGGAATTGGCGGGGGGATATGCGCGCTGGGAAAGCGGCGAGGAGGGTGTCGATGTAGAAGGGGATTAGGGAGGCGGTTACGGTGCTGTGTTGTGGGCAGGAGAAGACGCTGAGGAGGGCGGCGTGGGAGGCTTCGAAGAGCTGGAGGGTTAGGGATGAGGGAGGGGTGTTGGCGGGTGAGATTAGCCAGGATGTTGGGGCGAGATTTGCGGTCGCGGGGGTGATGATTAAGGTTTCGGCTGCGGGTGTTGGGAGAGAAAGGGGGAGATGCTCGGCTGTGTTGAGATAGAAGAGTGTAAGAGCCTGGTGGACGGGCGTTGGCGGAGTAGTCTGGTTTTGTGGTGGTATTGTCTCTTTCAATAGTTGAGCGCAGGCGTCCGGGTACTGGGTTAGGATATCGATTGATGTTAGATAGGTGAAGTTATAAGCTTGGAATGTATTTCCGCCATCCCGAAACGAAATAAAAGATAGATTGCGCAGTACGTGCAAAGTCTTTGAAGTGAGTGTAGGTGCCACGGCTGCATTACGCAGATGGGGATCTAGAAGACATCGGCCGACTATGGGATGTAGTACGGCGACTACAGCGAACATTATCTTCTTCAACAGCTGCCAAAGCATTGGCCAAGAACGTTGTAGGATTTCAGGAGATAATTTAGCTGCTTCGACAGAGGGATCTACAGTCGAAAGCGCACAGTTCTCCCACTTCTGTAACAAGCCGCTCGTAAACGACAGTATCTGGTCATGGATGTGGAGGATGACATTGGAGTCTTGGGCATGCTCAATAGCGAAAGCCCCGAGACGAGACGTGGGTCCCATGTTCTGAGCCAAGGGTCGCGTGTCGAGCTTCTGTATGCGTTCGACGGATGGACTATTGGCAACCCACGCCAGATTATGCGCGGGTGGAATATCAAGCTGTATCGCCTGGATAAAGTCCCCATGTTGGAAGCCTTCTTCCCCTAACATGGCTTCCACCACTGCCGGGAGAAGAACGTTGCAGTTGAGCAACTGTTTGTTGTTACTAGAGAGCAATGGGAAGGCGTATGTCAAAGCTAGGACAACAGCGCCTCTACCTAGAACGCTCGTGTTCGATCGATCTTCCAACGCTAGGTTGGCCGCCGTGACCACGGCTTGTTCGACGGTGGACCGTAAACCCCAGGAAAGAGACCTTCGATCATTACTTTCCATGCCCATCAAGACGCCCGCAAGGACTAGGGTGTGTTGCCAACGGCTAGATCTATCGTCCAAGCCCTTCGCAACGGCGCGCGTCCATTCGTCGGCGCGGACACCACTCCCAACGGGTGGTTGGCCCCTTGGCAGACTAGCATTTTCCAGCTCGTTTCGACGCACGAGAATAGCGGCGGTATTGTAGATGCTGAGTATCCGGAGACATGTGCGCAAGCCATCGGGCTGCTGCCATATCGCGCGAGCAGTCAGGAAATGCGATGTGAGAAGAGAAAGGTTGAGGGGGTTGTTGAGGGTCGTCAGGAGCGAATTCGTTGTCCCGAGGATCTTGTCGGTCTGGGACGGGTTGGGGGCGTCCAGGTACGCCCGCAGGACTGTGTTTAGTAGACGGTCGGCGGGCATGTTGGGTTGCGATGTAAGACTCGTTACGGAATAAGCATGGTTGAGTGGCGCTTCGTATAGGTTTCGGTTCTATTAGTTTGAAAGAAGCTTCAAACAATGCCAAACGCGATCAAGCTGCAACTCGACGGTTCGTGACTGAGGTTCCCTGGTTTGCCGAGGCACGGCAGCCAAATTATCGGGATAGGAATTACATAACAATTACATGTAACCAAGTACCTAGGTACCTGCCTGTGTAACTCGCAGTCTAACCCAATAAAGCACATACTAAGGACGCTAAGCCTCTCTGTTTCTCTCCCGTCTTGGCGTTTCTAGCTCATCTCATCAACTATGAGTCTGTGATTTTGAACCGCACTCATGACTTTGTTTTGTTCGACATCTCTTCAAAAGTTTCTAGTAGGCACCGGAAGCTAATGATGGGCCGTGAACTCTCTGCGTGTGAGACTTGACGCGCTGGCTTTCGATGGCTTCTAGTGATAACTGTGTCAATTATCCTCCGCCGGGCTACAGTGTCCCTGATTTCCCTTCCCTCTGCTGGCCTCCGGATAGGTGTACCCTCTTTTTCGTTTACGATTCATGGCGTTTCACACTTCTCTGGACTCTGATTTTATTTATCGGCTTTCATCTCAGCGTTGCCGCTATCGCACTTTTTATGCAAGCCGGTAAGCCGAGGCCGATATGGACATATCTGGTTGCCATTCCCGTCGTCTACGGAATAGTTGCTGGGGTTGAAGCCGTAGTCGCCGGCAGCATCGTTGGTTCTGTGTAAGGAGTCCTCGCTAAACGTGGCACACTGTTTCTGATACCGAACCTTGCTGATCATTTTCTACTAGACTCGGGGCCGTGTATATCTCGGCATGTTATAATATGTCTACGTGGACGACGTTCATCTGGGGCCTCATCAACGTATTAATCCTAATTACCTCGTCTTTCACTATTCAGGGAGGATTATAGAGAATGCCGAGCATTCATAAACCTGCCTCTGATATTGGAATATCGGCAGGCGGAACATATCCAGGCGGTAAAGTCTCGGCGGGTGCGGGCCGGACCGGTTTAAGAACCCTTGCAGGATTACCGGCTGCAACCATGAACGGAGGAATATCTCTGGTAACAACGCTGCCAGCTCCTATCGTGCAGCCCCGGCCAATTGTCACCCCAGGGAGGACGATGACGTTGCCACCTAACCAGCAATCCTCGCCGACGACAATAGGTGCGCCGTCCTCAGGGCCATTTGTACCATTACGCACCCTGGGATCCGTCGGATGTCTTCCGGAATAGAAAGAGCAATTCGGACCCATGATGGTCCGGTCACCGATGGTGATGGGGCAGCTGTCTATCCAGGTCGAGTTACTGTTGACGTATACGTTTTTGCCGAATCTATGACGATAAGTTTCATGTTAAAGGAGCTCAGGGTTTCCAATCGGAAGAAGCACGTACTTGACATTGTAGCCATAGTCAAACTTTGATACAGGGCGATCGCACCACACAAAGTCGGCTAGAAGCGCCTCGTCTTCTTCTTCTGTAGGCGCCTGGGGTGGAAGTGGTGTTTTATCATCTACTATCCTATTTTAACTCGGTCAGAAAACGGGGCAGCCTGGCTCGAAGAAGTAGATGAAAATTAGCCCTACTTCAGGAACAGCTCCAACAGGGTCCGCCTGGAGGCATCGCCAGCATTGTTAAACCGTTCAAATGCAACTTGACATTTCCTACGAGCTGCTATAAGATCCGGTGTAAAGGAAAAGTACAGCTGCTCATTCTCCATTCGTCGCTTGTTCTCAACTGGGTCGACTGATCTTAAATCCATGGTTTTTGTTTAATTATTATCTTCGCGCATATGTTTTAAGCTCACGACGTGAAGCAAAAGCGTGGCCAAGCAGAGTGATCAACTTTCAAGAGAGGGGTTGGCCGGATATAAGCAACTGATCTCGGCCATAGCACGACACGTTTCGCCCATGTAAAATCGCGCCTTACCACTTTCTCCTATGTATTTTTTGGCCTTCTCTCGCGATGGCTTCTCTGGGTGTACGCGTATATTGAGATTGAACTCTACCGAATATATACAATTGATACCCGAATGACGAGTAGCACTTATCTATGAGTAGACTACGGGCCACGCCGGTGTAAAGCATGAGTATGGACTTGACGTGCTCTGTCCTAGCACGCCTAGGTAGGTGGGGCAGGATATGTGCAGGATGATCTGCTCGGAGTTTCTGCCACTCTACACGTTTTGGAAGGCGGGTAATGATATGCGTAGGTATTTGGTGACTAAGATTCTAGCCTATTACTGACGTTCTGTCTATCACAACTTGCTAGCCGCAAAACGAAGCCATCTTCCTACCCGTACACCGTACACGTAGGTAGGTTAGGTAGGTATTTGATGTCATCGTATGTTACCGTGTCCGGAGTTCAGCTGCTACCAAGTACAACCAGGGTAGGTTGGCACGTATATGGTTGGATTCATACTGTCTGGAAAGAATGTTGTACCCCACCATGTTTTCATTCGTAGCCAAGAAACAAAGAAAACTTCTGCTCGTAGTTTTTCTCGGTACGCCAGCTGTAATGGAGACTGTTGGTTGGCGCATTCTTTGTCCGCTGGAATATTGAGAGCCCGTCGTATACAACAAAAGGGTTCCCTGACATCAAAATGGACGACTTATTGGGAGATAGGTAAGCTACCTTGTTCATTTCCTGTCACCCTCAGCATCCGCAGGACCGCACTTTACGCGCGACAGTTGTTCTTCTAGCTACTAGGTAGTTGAGGTTGGAGTCCCGATTTAGTTGCTAGCAGCCTGCCATTCGCACACGATGTCATTCGGTGACCTCGAGCCATCGTCCTATGCCTCGGCTTCCGACGCGACGACTTTGAAAGCCTTCACATCCGGGTTACCATCCAGTTTACACGACTCTGGAGGCGAGGCGACACCCCCATGGGCCACCAAAAGAACCAAGGATCATAGGGCAAAAACCCGTCGTCGTTCAGTGTTCGGACTTGCCACGATTGAAACATCCGCCCTGAGCACAAGTGCTGACAACACACTGCCTCTATGTAGCCCAGCTGCCCCCAGCGCGCAGATCCCGACGATACGACTCGGTGAATTATGCTCCGGCCAGCGGATGTCTTTAGAGGGAATAGCCCTTCAGGCATTCAGTCTGGGAATCTCGCTCGCGCTAGCTACGTCATTGATGGGTTCGATCCTCCTATTCACGTCCTCTCCACTTTGGCGTATACCATTCTTCATCGCCGCCCTTTCCACGTTCCATTTCTTAGAATTTTGGACCACGGCGAAATATAATACACCAGTCGCCAATGTCAACTCTTTCCTGCTGATGGCCAACTGGCCGTCCTATCAGATCGCGCATGTTGCAGCCATGTTGGAATGTCTGATCACGAACCTGCTGTTCCCAAATCGCGCATGGGCCCCTTTCTACACTGGACATATACTCCTCCTGCTGGGGTTGGTACTGGTCATTATGGGACAAATCGCTCGCAGCGCTGCCATGATACAGGCTGGCCGGTCATTCAACCATGTCATCCAGATGAGGAAGAAAGATGACCACGAGCTAATCACTACCGGACTGTACTCCTTCATGCGACACCCATCGTATTCTGGATTCTTCTTTTGGGGAATAGGTACCCAATTAGTCCTTGGGAACCCGATATGTTTCGTTGCGTATACCGCCGTACTGTGGAGGTTCTTCTCAACGCGCGTCAGGCATGAAGAAGAGGTGCTTTCAGTCCACTTTGGAGAAGCCTACAGAACTTACAAGAAACACGTCGGCAGTGGTGTACCTTTCGTCAGTTAACTACAGTTTGGATATAGGCTCGTTGCTCATGTATTGTATTCCGCAGTAGACCCATGGCAGTATTGCACCAAAACCTGTCACCCAGCTGAAGTCCGAAGCCTTCTACGTAATAATCCAAATGTGATACATAAAGCATGAAACCACAAGCTACGTATATTTCAAGACCATGATTCACTTGCCTGCCCAACAAATTGGATTCAGGAACAATTGCTTAAATCTTCAAAAGCCTACATGTTATTTGTGTTGCTGCACGGACTCGTAAAGAAGAAGGTCCGGGTACGTGTAGGTAATACATAACGTGGCGTGATCAGGGGTCATAGCTATTAATACTCGAAAGCAAGTGACTTTAAAAGTACATTGAAGGCAGATGGTATGTACACGGACAAGGATGTATCTATTAGGTTGGTGCTTGGTCTACGAGTACGGAAACGACATAATACCTACCTCCTCTGAGTACAGGGGTGGTACGGCATATCTGTACAGTTGCCTCATATAGCTCTAGTATTGTCCAATAATATTCCGTATTTGGTAGGTACGTACCTACTATTGCCAGGGGAAAATCAACTTTTAAAGAGTAGCATGCTCTCTACGCCTACTGTAGACACCTTGCGTTTACTTATCGATAGTCGCACCCCAGTAAGTGGGTACAATGGCATCGTAATTAAGAAGGCCACGATTCAATCAAGCCAGGTGCTGTGTCTAAAGTACGCTCCACTAGACAGAGGACGGTGCTGCTGCTGTCTACAAATCATACCACGAACGAGATAATACCCTCTACGCCATAAGCTCAACCGCTCATGTCAAAACAGCATTGATCTTGGTGTCCCTCTTACCAGACTGCTAATTTAAGACCCTGGCGTAGGGCACGTCTGCACGATGAGTTCGGACTACTCTTACGACGAGCAGGGTCAATTCTACCCCTTCTTCATCTTCACCCTGTCCACCATCGTTACCCTCCCTCTCACCTACAGTCTTCTCGCGCCGTCCAAAGATGCCGAAGCGCTTGCACCGAGAATACGTAGCTCTTTCCAGCCTGAGCATGCAGATCTCATCCAGGCCCAAGCGAAGGCGCACAAGCGCAAGCAGAGGAAGGTCAAGCGCGCCATTGCCGCCCTGGTCGGCTGGGCCGTCATGGCGGGCATGCTATACCTGATCATCACCACTCAGCGTACCACTGCTAAGATATGGAACCCTTACGATATCCTGGGCATATCCGAGTCTGCCACCGAGAAACAGATCAAATCACATTACAAGCGAATGGGGCTCAAGTTCCACCCCGACAAGATCCGACCGGACCCTGCCAAGAACGAAACCGCCGAGTCCCTCAACGACCAATGGGTAGAGTTGTCAAAGGCCTACCAGGCCCTCACCGACGATGAGGTCCGGAATAACTGGATCCAATACGGACACCCCGACGGCAAGCAAGGTTTCTCCATCGGCATTGCCCTCCCCAAGTTCATCGTCTCTGACGGCAACGGCAAGTATGTTGTCTTGGTATACGGTGCACTTCTCGGCGTGTTGCTCCCTTACCTTGTCGGTTCGTGGTGGTACGGTACTCAGCGCGTCACCAAGGAAGGTGTCCAGGTCGAGAGTGCCAATAGTCTTTTCCGCGAGTTCACCGAGGTCCACGAAGAAGGCGACCTGATCACAGCCCTGAGCAGTGGTAAGGAGTTCAAGTCATTCCTCAAAGGCGACAAATCCGAGTCTGGACTTTCTCGGATCGAGTCGAGCATTCTGGCGTCGGGCGAAATCACCCCGTACGCCGGTGGCCTTTCTGCCAAGGATAAGACTAAGCTGGAAGATTTGGACTCGGGTGTCAGGCGAAAGGTTCTCGCCCTGCTCTGGGCCTATCTAGGCCGAGTCGATCTCCAAGACCGGGATCTTAACAGCGCCAAATACACCGTAGCACCTATCGCACAAAGCCTTTGCCGTTCTTTCCTCGCCGTCGCGCTCGCGTTCGGCAGGTCTGAACCCATATTATTTTCTTATCACGTCAGCCAGCGCCTTATCCAGGCCATACCACCCAAGGCCTCGCCACTCCTTCAACTCCCACACTTCACCCCTGCGGTGGTGAAAGCTATCGAGGGCGACTCGAAGGAGCATACGACAGTCCAGCAGTTTATGGAGCGGCCTGATGCCGAACGGAGGAAACTTGCTATCGGAAAGGGACTCCTCAACGAAGAACAATACAAGACAGCCGTCGAGGTTTCCAAGCAACTACCTTATTTCCAAGTCGCAAAGGCGTTCTTCAAGGTCACAGGCGAGAAATTCATTATCCCCTCGTCTCTGGTCTCGTTTGTTATCAAGGGTCGCTTTGTGCCGCCCGGAAGCACCGATGTGCCTGCCATTGACGAGATGGATCTCGAAGACGTGGATCCGGCCGAAGATGACTTGGACGCGATGCTAGGGCGCAAGAAGACGGTTAAGGATGCTAGTGGGAAGATCGTGTCAGAGGATGTGAAACAGATATCCCCTCCCATCACCTTCGCTCCCTATTACGCCCGCGATCATTCACCAAAGTGGCACATTTGGTTGACAGAAAAGAGGGGTGGCTCTATGGCTGTCCCTCCCTTCACTTTCACCAGCTTTGATAAGCCAATTTTCACAGCCGACGGGAAACCTACATATAACGTGCAAACCTTGAAGGCTCAGTTTGCCGCGCCTGGCCAAGCTGGTAAATACACATTCTTGATGAACCTCGTATGTGACAGCTACGTCGGATTCGATACACAGATGGAAGTTACGCTGTCCGTTGAGGAAGCTAGCAAAGCTGCTCAAATGACGGCGGAAGATGAAATTAGCGAGCCGGAAGAGGGTAAGTTTTTATATTCAACTACACATACCCAATAACTATACTAACATACTCCCTAGATTCTCTTGCTGGCCAGATGAGCGCTCTCAAGGGTGCCCCTGTAGCTAAGCGGAGGAAGGATGAAGACGAGTCTGACGACGAGAGTGCCACCGAGGAGGAGGAATCAGATACCAGCGCCACCAATACCGATACGGAAGACGAGTCGTGAGAAGAGAAATAATGTCTTTCATTACAGAAATATAGTATTCCACAACGCAAGACGAACTGGGCATTCCACCAAGTACCCGTCTTGGTCAGAGCTCGGTGATGTATGGCCGTCCGTTTATAGCAAAAATGGAGGGCATATATTTGCCTGCCTTTTTTTTTTCTTTTTGGCAGCAGGCACGGCAATGCAGTCTGCGAAAAAAAAGAAGACACAAAGAAATGCAGGCGTATATGCGAAAGAAAAGCATAGGTTGGCGCATCAGGCGTTAGGGTACTATGTATGTGGCAATACCGGCCGTAGATTCAAGTTAGGTAGTTTGTAGTAGATGATGTTGTCCAGTACGTAGTAGTGTCAAGAGGACCAATTATGTCTTTTTAATATTCTGTTCATGTTTGGTGTGTATACAAGATACTCTACCGTCGGTGATCCTTCTTAAGTTATATTGCGATGGTATCAGTTTTATATATGTATAAACTACTCAGTTCAGGGTAAATGTGGAAAAAAAAACAAAAAAAGAAAGCCAGCTAGCTGGCTTGCGTATAGCGACATCACGCCTAAAGTATATTTATATACACAAGTGAGTGGGTATATAGAGTTTTGTTACGAGTAGGTATCGTTCATCAACCTTGACTTGACAGTGTGAGCAAAGATTATAGCGGTGCGTACAACCAGGTCGTGTCAATACAATCAGTAAAGATACCGCGTCCCACCCGTCGAATAAAACAATTCTAAGAACTGTGCCCACTGCCCACTCTCATTATAAACAGGGCACATGCCCTCTCAACAGACCCGAATGCCGCAGACTTCGATACCCTTGCCTTCCACACGTGCCCGACGATCAAAGTAGGCCTCTAGGAGATCTTTGACGAACTCGACATCCGAAGCGCTCCAGATATCGAGACCCATTCTCTTGATCACGTCCGTATCGACGCGTACTCCGTCTTCGTCTTCTTCTTCGTCTTCGTCTATTAGGCCGTCATCCTCCTCTTCCGCTGGTGGAGGCCCGGTTTCTGCATCGCTAATGTCGAAACTGTCGACTACGTCCGATAATGTGGTAAGGATTTGTGTAGTGAGGCGGTGGAAGTAGGCGATTACGGCGAGTTCGACACGGGCTTCGTCTGGGTCTAGTGGCGCCGACACTGTTGTTGATGTCCGTCTGGGCGTAAGCGATGATATCGACATGTTCATTCCCATAGGTGCAGACGATAGATCGGCGAGAAGAGCGGCGTCCTGAGCGACCTCTTCAGCCTCATCGGAGCGCGGCTTCTCGCCTGCCGAGGCCCACCACATGAACCCACTGTAAGCTAGAGCGGTCCAGCTGGTGGGCTCTACGACCTGTTCGGCCTCGTCGAGCAGTGCTTCGTCCTCGTGGTACGCCGTCACTGTGTGCGGCGTGCCAGGCGGCATCGGGGCGAGATTCTCCTCGATGCGAGCGAGTCCGGTCTTCAAACAACGGAAGCGTCGCATGTCGCGTTGTGTAGCCTTCACAGGTACGCCAAGGGGGGATTCCACAGTGGGCCATACATGCTTCTTTGCGTTCAAGCTGTGGGCAGGGGGCATAGTGATGAGCATGTCCCACAGATTCTCTTTCTTACAAAGAATACTGTCGGTCGTGCATGCTATCCACCCGGTCCCCAACTCGGAGTTGTCGTCTGTCGGTAAATCGGGATTTCTGGTATGCTTCGCATCCTCGGTAAGGAAGGGGATATCGTGAACGCCGATTGAGAAAAGGGGCCGCAAGCGATGTGCCGCCGAATTAGGCGCAAGAAGATTGAACGTTGCTAATGGTATGTTTGCAAGGATAGATAGGTTGTAGACTACGGCTCGATTAGCTTTCCATCGCGTTGACATTGTGTGGACGATCACTCACCGAAATTACAAGTTTGTTCGACAGGGGCATGGCCAGCAATCAATATCCGCTTGCGCAGCAGTGCGGCCCGGTGGATGGGAAATATGAGCGGTCCAAAAGTATCTAAGAGTTTGGTCAGACTCCATGCCGGGTGAAACGGCGACAGTCTGTGGCCAGGCAGCATCAACGCTCCTCCATCAGACGCGGATCGAGTCCTAGTCTGGCCCCGCGATTTCTTCCGGCGCTGTGGTGCTGCGGTTGGCGACTCATGGACGCCCTGACCGGCGTCATCCTCTTCCTCTATAGCATCTTTGACGCGGTTCGCCTCCCAGTAGTCTTCCAAAATACCCAGGTCTTTGCTATTTACAGCTAGTCTCCTAACAGAAGTAAGAATTAGTCCGAGGCGCAGGATACGAATCTAGCTGCGAAGGAGGGTATCGGAACATACGATGCCATCACCTTCAGGCTCTCGGCGTGTCTCCATGCCCTGCCTAACCGCCCATAACTTAGAGGAACCAAGACACCGACGGCCAACATGCGCGCATTGCGAGCAGCTGCATCTTCCACCGGCGCATTGACAAAGGCACTCAGGCCGGCGTAACCATCGTGAACGAAGTAAATAAGATCCTCGGGGACCGTATGTAGACCAGAAGGCAAGGATTTGTATTCCACGACGCCTTCTAGTTCGACGCCGGGCTTTGATTCTTTCCACGATATCGTGTAGCCAGCTTTGACGTCGAATTCGATGAGGAAGAGCGCGGCTATCGGAGGGAGGTCGGGCAGGGAGACATTTGGAGGTGGTGCCGCAATGTTGGGATTCGACGGTAATCGTACATGAAGCTCGGGCTGGCCTCGGCGTGAAGCAGCCATTGTAGCTAGTTTCGGTACAGGTAAGCCCCTGCTGTGCAAAACGTGTGCGTGTACGTTATCTCAATTGTCGCTTGGGCGTATCAGAACATGATACGAGAGCCAATTCCAACACCGACACTCAACTAAGAGTGTTGTTGTGGGTAGCCCAACCTTTGTTCATTGGTATTCTTGGGAACGGAATAGTCTAATAGATTATAGAGTAGACCTAGACTGGACTCTGGACTACGAGTAGCCACCCAGACAGCCAGAACATGCCGATAGGTAGGCGATGATGATGCCATAAAAACCCCCCAGGCGAGACTACCGATTGGGCAGCTTATTAAGGAGAACGAGGTAACCTAGCATCAGATAGGTACCTTGTACTTTACTCCATTTTAACCCAGCCGGGTAAGGTAGCGTGGAGCGTCCCAGGCCTTTGCGGAGACATTGCACCGGAGGGGTTAGCACGTGATGTGGGTCTGTAGACTGTGGGGAGGGGGGAGGGGGGAACCTACCCGGGATAGCCCCTGGTCTAGATATTGAAGTTCCTTACAACAACAGCTCTGAAAAGATGATGAAAGCCTGTACCCCCTCGATGCCTGCATTGCAAGGTCGAAACAGCTTTATGTTGAACCGAGAAGCACATAACTATGGCGGCTTAGAGGCAATCCACAATTCCACTTCGTATAATCACCTTCATCATATACATAACCGTGTCGTATCATCTGCTTGTCTAGTAACACATCTACAAGTATTACGACTACCTTTCAAACAAAAAGAGGGGGTTTCGAAGGGTGGACCCCTTAATATGTTTCTCCTTTAAAACATACGAGCACTTTGATATTTTCCAAGCCAAAAAATAAATTAAATTAAAAACTTAAAAACGTACAGCACCAAGGATTCGCTGGTCGTCACCGACCCAACTACTAATTCGGCTCTCACCGGCTTATCTATGGGAGAGCGGACGGGATCCCGAGTTCTCCAGTGGATATGGCCGTACGTGACGGTGTGATCTGTTGGGCAAGTATATATATTATCCCATGTTGTCAGTCGGGACTGTAGTACGTTTGGTGTCTCATTCGGACGGACATATGAGATCTTCGTGTCCAGTCGCGAAACCCGACCTGTTTACAAGGGCGGTTATCCACCTACCTATTTAAAGTAAGGGGAAATATGCCATCTGCCAATAAGATAGATGGATAGGTGACTCTCACCGTGGTTCACCCTTGGAGATAACGGGCGTCTTCGGAGTTATGCCCGTGTCAAAAAGCGAATACCCCGGAATCTATAGAACTGTACGAGTAAGCGGGGACACTCGCGGCTTCGGGGCTAATCCCGTATCCATGCCGGATCTATACTTACCTACATAGACACGGTGAGAAGGTGGCTTACCGGGAAGGTGTTACAAGACGTGAGGGAGATGCCCCAACTGAAGTCCGGAAAGGCAGTCCGACCAATTGGAACCTTGTGTCACAAAGTTTCATCTCTCGGGACAGTATCTCTATTATAAAAGAGAAGTTCCCCTCGTTTGCATAGGTGCCCAAGGACAATTTTCATATTCTTGAAAACAAACACTTTCAATTTAAACCGCTTCTCTTCCCACATTCCAGTTTTATTTCCCGGTAGATACCTAACCTAGATCACATTACAGTCATACTAAAATAACCAACCTGCCAAAAGCTGCAAAGATGCCCCCGACTAAGGAAGAGCTATATACCAACGAAGAAGGAGATCCCCAACCGGATATGCGACAGTTGTTCGCCGTCGATGGCCTAGTAGGAGTAATAACCGGCGGCGGGACCGGTCCGTTTCCCATCCCTTCCCTTCCCTTCCCTTCCCTTCCCTTCCCTTCCCTTCCCTTCCCTACTAACCCAAATATCTACCTATCCCCAGGTCTCGGCCTAGACATGGCCCAAGCCCTATGCCGATCCGGCGCCTCCAAGATCTACATCCTCGGCCGGCGGGAATCCGTCCTGCAAACCGCGGCAAAAACCCATCCCAACCTGCACCCAATAGTCTGCGACGTAACCTCCAAACCATCCCTACAATCCGCCGTAGACACCATAACCGCCGAAACGGGGTACATCAACCTGCTGATCGCCAACTCGGGCATCGTCGGGCCGGAAAGCTCTAGATTCGACCCTTCCCTATCCATCGCCGCGCTGCGGAAAAGACTCTTCGAGGACGTGTCGATGGAGGATTTCACAAACGTGTTCCACGTCAACGTCACGGGGGCGTATTACACCATGCTCGCCTTTCTCGGCTTACTCGATGCCGGGAACGGGAACGCCGTCGAGAAAAATGGTTACGGGAAACCGTTGGGAGAGAAGAAGACAAAAAAGGCGGTGGTCCCGGGGATACAGAGCCAGGTGATCTTCACGAGCAGTATCTCGGCCTATAGCCGCATGTACTTCTCCGCCATGCCGTATTCCGGGAGCAAGGCGGCGGTCTCGCACCTGACGAAACATGCTAGTACGAATTTGGCCAGGTATGGGATTCGGGTTAATGGGTTGGCGCCGGGTTGTGAGTTTCTTTTCTTTTCTTTTCTTTCTTTTTCTTTATTCCTTGTCCATGAAAAGAAAAAGGGGGAGAAAAGAGAAGCCCAAAAAAAAAGGGTAAAAAAGTAAAAGAAGAGAAGGTGAGTGAATTGAATGACTAATGGCGAAACATGATACATAGTATTCCCTACCGAATTAGCCAAGACCCTTATCGGTGACCGGGACCCTTCGACCGAAGACCCGGACGAGCCCCGCTTCATACCCGCTCGACGGTTTGGCTTGCCCGAGGAGACGGCCGGTACTATTGTCTACATGGCTAGTAGAGCTGGAGCGGTGAGTTTGACAAACCAAATTTTTTTTTTTTTTTTTGGAGTACATATGAAATAATTACCTGTAGATAGATATGGATCCTACAAGAAGGATTAAAATTTCAGCTTTGACATGACATGATTTTCATTTTGCTAACCACTAATGATATAGTACAACAATGGGATGATACTTGTCAATGATGGGGGAAAACTGGCTACAATCCCTTCAGAGTATTAGGTAGGTGGTTAAGTCTGGGGATCATGACTTGGTACACATGCGGTGTGATGGGATGAGGGACGTACATATCTGACGAGATAATAGAGGCCAAATAGTTAGAGAGATAAAAATATACGAGAGAAACTTTTGGGAGAGGATATCAATTATAGTCTATCTTGCGATATGATGTCTGTATCCGTGCAACGACCCCTGAAAACAAACCAGGCAGAAATTGTGGAAGATGTCTGCCAACAAGCTGTATGTCGGCAAGCTTCACGCTCCAAAGGCGAAAGTAACAGAAAGAGAGAAGAACGAATGCAACAGCAGAAAACGCCATACCACCTATATGCGAAACGCCCCTTCCTATCGGTCTTACTAAGAAAAGCACCTGTCAACCCTTGACTGGCGATAAACCAGCAGAATAGGTTACTTCTTCTGCTCATAGAGCATGACATGGACCCTTATCTTCTTGCCACCAAGTTCGAATTCGTTGAATTGGGCTCCTTCGACCGGTGATTGTTTGAACCCGAAGCGTTCGTACCACGATTTGATGCTCGACTCTGCCTCGATGAGGACATATTCGCCATCAGGGATATGAGACAGGGCAATTCGGACCAAAGTGCTGCCGATCTGTCGTCGTCTGTACTGTTCCTGTACTGCGACACCTGATAAAGCTGCAGAAGGGGTTTTTGCATTAGCGGCGGCCCTGACAGGAAACATCAAGGACTGTGGCGGGGGTTTGAGCAGTACTTACCCCATAATTTTCCCTTGTAGACATCGGATCCGACATGCTTATTGTAGATTTCTCGGCAGGCGTTTTCCAACTTGACTTCTTTCTTCAAGCGTTTGATATGTTTGATTATCATATCGCGCCAAGCATCGTCACTCATATCCGGAGTGCGGACGGGCTTATCTAGAATGTCCACCTCAGTCTCGGATGCAGGTCCATAACCTGGCTTCATCTTGTGTAGGAGGGCGACGCCGACAACGGTATCGTTGTGCCGGGCTTCGAAGAGGGAACCGGCCGAGTGCTCCACTATCTGTGTGATATTGTCGTCTATCTCTTCGGCGTGTAAGGCGCGGGCGTGGCCCTCGATGTCTTGGTCATATGCCCAGGCCTGTCGTGTTGCTTGCGTGGTTGGTAGGTCGTAATGCGCATCCGCAATGACCTGGGCAGCCTTTCGACAATGCGCTGTCCATGCATCGCCTTCCTCTGTGTTCGTAACCTTCCCAGTTCCGACCTCGACAGTATCAAATAGCCGGTTTTCAGGTGTGGTCTTCAAGTATATGATGTCCATCTTGTCTCTGAGATCGGCCATCGTGGGTAGCGTGTTGACAAAAAGATCTAGGTCGAGGGGGTGATGGGTCCCGAGGGTGGATGCATGAAGGAAAGAAGTGTCAAGGGTAACCACAAGAGTATGGGCTGGTTAACACAATGTGCTGTCTGTGCCTTCCCATTCTTATACTGACAGAAGAACGGGACATTTCGAGTCGCTTGCTGGATCGAGTGGTGCGAGGAAACGTTGGGTTCAACCACTTAGCCCGCTCGTGCAACACCATCATTCGAAGAAGTGGGCGTCGACAGAGGATCGAAATATAACATGGTTGACAGGTTTCCTTCACATGTGTTTTTCCCTCCAAACGGATTGGACAAAGAAACCTTATGTGCTACCAAAGCCAGCAACAAACATTACCATCAGTCAGCCTAGAAAACGACTGAATTAATAATCAGATCCGCGTAAGACAAGCCTTCTCCCCTTTTTCTAAGGGTACAACCTAACCCAACTAACTGTTCTGTAAGGCCCATGCCGGAAAGATAAAGCCAAGGTCACATTTGCCATGCTGGGAGGTGTGGGGACGGCGAGCATCATGTTTGAACAGATGAAATCTATTCGCATCACCTGGGCTGCCAATAGTGGAGTCTGGATGAGGACGTTATTCCATATACGCCATGGTTGGTATTTTTCAGAAGGCAGGGAGGATGGGGGTAGCCCAAAGTAGGTACTCATTCATGATTGTTTGTCTGCCACAGGCATAGCATAGCCTGCGAAACGTTGCCCGAAACTGTTGTTCTTCTCTTTATCTGTACTCACATTCGTCTCGACGTCAGCTTCAGCTTCGACCCTTGGCCTTGCGCCGACGACTTCGAGGCGCAAACTGAGAATACGAGCAGGGCTTGGCTTCCGAGTGGATAAGAAATTTGAAGACTGTCAAGGGTTGGTCAACTGTGCTTGGTTCGCTTAGCCACGTGGACTAAATAAGCTTCATGATCCTAGGCTTACCTGGCTAGTAGTAGCAAGTCCTCTGGCTAAGTGTCGTTGGCACTATAGGGTAGGGATCGCTGAGGACTAGCAATGGGATCTCCTTCTCATGGAGAACGTGGAGAATCTGGTCGCAAGCTAGATACGTCTGAGGGAAGAACGGCGTGACCCATTAGGTTAGGCTGCGTGCAGTATGTTTTGACAACATGTCTAGAATCGCTGGTGTCCCCAAACAGGATAAAGCCTTCCTGTCCTAAAAGACCTCAACGTAGATAAGGCGCCTAATTCAACCATGACAGCCCAATGTCTTTGGGCTGTACATGTTCTGCTATGGATACATGACATGAGACTAGTGACCAAGGACACAAGGCTCCATAGAGCATTCCAGTTGATCAACAGGTAAAATCCGTCAAGCGCCGTTGCCTTTTCAAATATTCTACTTGAAGCACGAATCAGGGCACAAACTCCCAACCAGCCAAATGAAAACATGATTTTGAGGGTAGGGGGAGAGGGGCGCGAGTCTCTTGGGCTAGCTTTCGCGCTGAGGCCCATCAGTCGGTAGGAGAATACGTCTCATAGCTTAGTAATCGGGGCGATGGGCCTCAGGGGCTGTCGGCTGTCCTTAGATAGCCCAACCTAAGAAACGGGGTAGGAAGGAGCACTTTGCGAAAAGAGTAGGATTTTCAGAATGGAGACGAGATAACAGAGAGAGATGAAGAACGCATGAACTTGATGTTAGGAACCATGTGTGCCTGATTGTATAGAATTGCAGTATCTTTTTTTTGCGGTGGATCCTCTGAACCAAGTCGATCGAGCAAACCATGGTGCTCTTTGAACTTGAGGAGCTCTCACATACACAGTACGTTACCTTGGACGCGTGGGCCTGTAATGTGGGAAGGGTAAAGAAGAGTGGCTGCACCAGGTATCGCGCCCCCCGCTGATCCAGGGACATTTCGTGGCATTTCAAAGTAGTTTCCTTGTTTTAGACAGTCCCAGCAATCCAAGCCTATGTTTTCGGTACACAAACCGTTTCACCCACACTCAACTTGTCGCAGTCAAGGCCCTTGTTCTCCGACAGCAGGGCGTCAAGAGAGATTGACCTCTCCTCGGCTATGGCCCAGCAAGTATCGCCAGGCCTAATCTTTAGACGCGTCGTCGCATCACTGCAGCTTTGGACGACCTCAGTGCTGCTTTTTGGACTCCGGGAGATGAACCAGAGTAGGGCGATAAGAAATAAACCGACAATCAAGAACCAATTTAGCAATGGCATCATCTCAGCGCGCCAGGAAGGTTGACCGTAGGAAGCACTAGGCCCTGGATACGACGCCAACGGTGCATTTGGACTAGAGTCCCCATCGTCCTCGCCATACGAAGGTAGAGTACTCGTAGTGGCTACTCGGCGGAGCTCGCCGTATCTATTTCCCGGCGCACTTTCCCACAAATGTCCCTCGGCGTCGCGGAATGTGTAAGTCTGAGTGTCGGCATCGTAGCCAATTCTTTTCATGCCTTCCGGCAAACGCTCCTCATCGGTATCATATTCCGACCAACGAGCCATTTGTGTCTTTTTCCAGAGTTGAGTTTAGGTTAGGTTGGTGCCTATTTTTAGACGTAGCTTAAGATGTGGTCTGGGGTTTACAATGGAACGATCCAGAACTCAACCAACAGGAGTACGGGGAAGCTGAAAAAGTTGGATCTGGGAGAGAATCTCAATTTGACGGACGCCTTGACTGAATCGTACTCATAGGGGGTAACGAATTGATTACTTATTCAAGCCGATAGAGCAACCATGAGGTAGAGGAAGTTGGCAAAGGAACCGAGACAATATTGCTCCACAAGTTTGATGACGTTGATATGTGGTCTGTGCTACCATAACAGAGGTTAGCCACAAATACTACTCGTAGCCACGCGCTTGAACCCCCACGTACTCGTACCTTATGTAATGAATAATACGCAGGTGTGTAATGGTTGGTACATTCCCCAGATTGGATGCATCCACTCTTTTCTCGGAAATCTCGGAATGACCTGGTCAACTGGCTAATAGGTAATTGGCTCGATAAGATCTTCAACCAGGGGGGTTATCAACAACGGACAAGAGTCAGTCTGTCTGCAATTCATTCCGCTGGCGTCACGAAAGGCTTTTCTCGTCGCCATAGCAATGAAGGTGCTACTATAACAACATCGGACATACTACCTTCTCAGGAGGTAGTCCAAATCTTTTTTTGAATTCCGAGATCGGTTGGGTAAAGGTATGGGAGTGATTAAATTAAGTGGGTGTACATAGGTATCCAAAAAGCCAGCTTTTTCTGCTAATCGTCATCCGCCCGCTGAACGGTTTCCTAGGCGGTAGAAATATGGACTTCTGTCGTCATCATGATACCCTTGCTGTTAGGGCTTCTGTGGAGTTCTCCGAGGCTGGAATCGCTGCTAGAGCTCCTGCGTCCCTTCTTGTCTACCTGCGACGAGGCCATTGCGTGGGTGCCGAACTCGCGGCTGCTGTCGCCGGCGGCGAGATGATCCTTGCCGCGATACGCTTCCGGTGAGGTAATGGGTCGTTCATCGAGCTCGAAGTCGTCTCCTTTGTCGACGCGGCTACCTTGCCGGATATAGCGACCTCCAATACTCTGCCCGACTGTGTTCCTCCTGTTGGTCGACGGGAAGCCATATGAATGAGACTTGTACGAGTCGCCGGTGAGCCTGAGGAAGCCCTGCATGAGCTTCTTCAGCTGCGGAGCGCAAGCTGCGACGATGCTGACGTTTAATTGGATACTATAATTATTTGTTAGCACGACGAGGTTGTGGAAAGGGGGGAGCCGCGCCCTCGGTGTTCAGGGGTACTCACAAGGCCCAGAAAGGGACTGGGATGTTGTAGGTGTTGTCGGCAACGGGGCTATAGTTGATCTGAGCAATAGCTTTCACTATACCAATCGCAACGGCACCCCAACCAAGTGCAAGCATGATGACGAGGTAGACGCGGATGTTCTTCTTCAGCTGCAGGGTCCATATGACCGGGATGGGTAAGGACGCGAGGAGGATATCGGTAAAGATGCTAAATGCTGTGGAATTGTAAGCTTGCTGACATGCTGCGTATGTCCTAGGAGGGTCATACCGGTATTGATAAGACCAAAATTAATAAATAGGTTTATGTTATAGCACTTGGCGTTGATGGAACGGTCCCAGAATCCCTCCAGGGGCTGACAATAAAGAAACAGCGTCAACAAGGCAAATATAGTATACACCGTAACAAATGCTGTAAAGTGTGTCAGCAAAACGAGACATACGACCGGGTTGAAACGAAGATCTTACTGATGGTAGCCCATAGTATCCGGGCTAAGAGCTTGCTCCTCGTGAGTCGGAGGAGCGAAACGGCTAGCGATGTCTTGAGAAGGCCGAGGCCGACGAGGTTGATGATGGTTTGGGCAAAGGTAGACGCCCCAAACTTGAACAGGTCTTCATTCGAGATGAACACACGGTGTATACCGAGTCCATGTTGACTCTGATAAAGATATAATATCCATGAGATGAACGCGGCCAACTATGGAAACACCAAAGTCAACCCATTTGTCCTCTCGAGGAAGATAATTCAACGACATACCGTAGCCCCGACCATAAGGCCGTCGTCAATACCAAAAGCCTTCACCAAGAATACTCGAGTGTACATTCGTAAACATGCCACTGTCAAAGCTGCGATATGGATTGCCGTGGTCACACCCAGCTGTAACCCGAGACTGGTTTCCTTGGGATCTGCATCTGGAGGACCCGTTGGAGCTGACATGATCGCTATCTTTACCTCACACGATGATCAATCAACAAGGTAAAGAAGCGAGTCATGCGAGTGCAAAGATGGGGAATATGGGTAGGGGGAGTAGGGGGAGGGAATATCGAAAATAACCTCGTTTCTATACAAAGTCGTCCTACACGACACGCCTCAGGGATACGGGGGCCAAGCGAGTTTTATTCCGAGGGGTGGTTGGTGACCGAAGAGTGAACGATCGGTCAGGATTGACATGCGAAGGAGGGATCTCGGAACGGGATCGACCTCCTGAAATGCTTCACCCTCGCATATTAGACTTGTCCACCATATAGCGTCGAAAGCCGAGGAGCAAGTACACGCTAACGAGTAGTACAGTTGCGAGTCGTGAGCTAGTGTTACCAGCGCCTCGACGACCTCACGCAGGTTATGGTCTAGAAAGCCGCCAGTCTAGCTGATAAAATGGCTAATCTCAGCAGTACCTACTTACCGTATATAAGGGATATGTTATATCTCCATGCTATGCGCCGGGTGATAGGGCACTTCTACCCGCGGGAAAAGGATGAACATCTCGCCTCATATGCCGCATGCCGCATGTCGCATGCCAACATTACATAAAAATGCAATGGAATGATCTATAAAAGAGACTATCTCGAACTGTGGCAAGTGTTCCAGATTCAACGCCCGTATTCGACGAACCGGGCACCTGGGCAAGGCGACTACGAGGAAGTATCTGCCATTTTGGACTACCGGAGCAAGCCACTTTCCAGGTTATTTAACCCTTTCCAGAGATGAGGTTCAGGTTGGGGGACTGCATAATTTCAGGGGGCGTAGAAATATGCAGCTATGCTTTGCTTCACTTTTTCTTCGGTGATTATTAACGCGCTTGCCAAGCGAGACCGGCTCGACTATGTTAGTGCCGTTACACAATTTTTTCTTCGCAGCTGCAGATGGCCGGACATTTGTTACCAATCGTAGCTTCTACAATCGAAACCCACTATAATTGTTACGTAGCAAGTATGGGTTGCACGTGGATATCTGGAACTAAATGGCGTTCTGGCGTCCTGGCTAGACACCCAAGTGCATAACGCAATAACCCCATTAGTCCATCTTCGCATAAAAACCCCGTCATCTTGCTGCCATGCCCACACTAGATGTTGCCTCGCCAATAGTCTTGCCAATGCCCATGAGGCATTATACGAAGCTAGACCTGGTATGTTAACCCGACGCGATGGTACAAGATTTGGGGGCGGACTCACGAGTCAGCACGGCTCTAGCTTGAACAGGGCCTATGCCCTTCTACTACAGGGACGAAGCAATCCTACTAGCCCGGTTCTATAGACCGATCTCATTTGCCAGACGGTCTGTATGATTGGTGAACATGGTTGATGCCCCTGGAGGACCAGGGTGATGGTCTTGAGCTTGTTGTCCCAGACCACGTTTCTACATCTCCCACTAATATCTAATATATCACGAGCTATCAAGCCTCTGGCAGTTCGCGCCAGGGTCTATCCCCATAGTGTCTTTGGCAAAGGCAAACTAGAAGCTACCCTGGATCCGTAGAAGCCAGAAGCCAGAAGCCATAGCCTAGCACGCAAGAGACGCGGCGCGAAGAAGTGGGACAAGGGGGTGTTTACGAAAATATTGCGAGTATTTACATGTGGCCGGATCGCCATCCCGTCCTGGTTTCCCACATGTTCTTACGGGATCGACACCAGCCTAATCATTATTGTAAACCACCGTCGAAGCCTTACCGCTGATCAATTTTTCAGCTCAAGATGCATTTCCTCAAGGCTGTCCTCCTGGGCCTTCCCCTTATTTCGGCCACCCCCTTGGCCGCCCGTGATGAGAGTTCTCTCGTCGAAGAACTACTGCCTCTTGAGGAAGTGAGTTCCGTCGAAGACTTGAACGCCCTGGCTTTGGATTTCCTGCGCGAAGAGTTGGCCGAAACCGATCCCGAGGTCCTTGAAAAGAGAACATGGGGTTGTAACCTACTTACCGCCACTGTGAGGCGTGACTGGTATGTATCCCTTCTTATCACTACACAGTTCATCCAGAAGTGTTCAGTGGAGCTAACGGTGAATCCCCGTCCATAGGAAGGCCTTCTCTTCCAAGGAGAAGAAGTCGTACATCAGTGCCGTCAAGTGCCTGCAGTCGAAGCCTAGCAAAGCCGATCCATCATTTGCCCCTGGCGCTAGAACTCGATATGACGACTTTGTTGCCGTCCATATCAACCAGACCATGTCTATCCACGGAACTGTGAGCGAGAAGAAGGCCTACCTATATTGAAAAGAAATGACTAATATTTTGAAGGGCAACTTCTTGACATGGCACAGATACTTCCTCTGGGCCTACGAACAGGCCCTCAAGAAAGAGTGTGGCTATACCGGCAGCCAGCCAGTACGTAATGATAATCTTGCCCAAAGATACAAATTCTAACTCCCTTTCTCAGTACTGGAACTGGCTGGACAACAGGGAAAACCCGGCCAAGTCCCCCTTGTTCGACGGTAGCGAGACCAGCTTCAGCGGCGACGGTGCCTATGTCCCTCACAATGGCAGCGTGACAGCCAACGGCAATGTCTGGATTCCGTCTGGCAAGGGCGGTGGCTGCGTGACTTCGGGCCCCTTTGTAGACTACCAGATCAACCTGGGTCCCGTCTTCCCCATCCAGGATGGCATGGCACCTGCCCCTGAGAAACTGGGCTACAACCCTCACTGCCTGAGCCGCGACCTGAGCTCCTACACGGCCGTCAATTGGCTAACACTGGAAAACATTCTCAACATCACCGCCGGCCCAGCCTCGCGCAGCGTTCTTCTCTTCCAGAACGAACTGCAGGGCCGCTTCACCGATGGCTTCCTCGGCTTGCACACGGCCGGCCACGGTGTCATGGGCGGTGTCTCGGGAGATCTATACGGCTCGCCCGTTGACCCCGTCTTCTGGCTACACCACGCCATGGTTGATCGCATCTATTGGATCTGGCAGGCTCTGCACCCCTTCCAGGCCAAGAAGCTTGGCGGCACCATCACTCTCTTCAACACCCCGCCTAGCCGTGACACCTCTGTCGAGGATATCCTAGACATGGGCGTCAATGCTGCCGCTGTCAAGATTAAGAATGTTCTTGATACCCTCAGTGGCTCTCCGATTTGCTACATCTATCTATAAATCTTTTATTGTCATTTTCCCCCCACTAGATATCCTATTTTCTCTTCTAGTTACTTATACACGATGTCGAGATTTCCAACAAACGTCTCGTCCTTTGTAACATCACATCAAGCGAAGATTTCCTTATATTATATACGGTCGCCTTTGGGTTCCAGGCATGGCCATCACATTAACCGTAATAGACATGGGATTCTCCTTTAGATTCAAAACAATAAATATATACATACGAGAAGTAAATACTATAACAATCCGAGCCTCACGAAGCTCCATCATCCAAATCCCCGTAACCTTCACGCTTCTTACCTAAACCCACCGCCTATCCAATGCATACCCCCCTTCCCCTCCCCCCCCTGCACTTCCCCTTTCCCTAGTATCAACACCCCTCGGACCCACCCGCCAAAGATCCCCAGTATCCCCTTCACCAAAAGCATATTTCATCTTAACCCTCTGTCTCAAATATCTCCTCCCAATCCCAGTCCCAGTCCCAGTCCCAAGCCGTTCCGCCCCTCTCAAAATCGGTATTCTCGCAGGTAACGGTAATTTCGGATATGCCAGAGTCTGAGATGTCATCCTCTCGATGGCGTCGGGATTATAAGGAATTATTTCTCCCTTTCCCTTTTCCGCACTTTCACTAGTAGTCTCCGTTTTCATTCTCACAGTCCCTTGATTTGGAGAAATACTTGCACTACTGCTCAACCGCATAAATAAATCCCTCGTCCGCTCATTATTATCAGAAGAAGAAGAAGAAGAAGAAGAGGAATCTCTCCAACTCCCAATAAAAAAAGCAATAACAAGAATAATGACTAGTTTTGCGATTTCGAAGACAAGGATTGTTGTGCCTGCTTCTAGGATTTTGGATATTTTGGTGGTGGTTGGGAAGGCATTGTTGTTGTTTATCTAGGTAGGTTTATATTGTTGGGTTAGTGAGTGTGGGATGATGAATACGTAAGGGAAGAAGGGGGGGGGGGGGGGGTACTCATTTCAAAGATATATTGGCTTTAGTAACTTACTTCCGTCATATATCCTCCACGGTTGAGTTGACAAGGAGAGAGTAGAGTAGAGTAGAGTAGAGGAGAGGAGATGTGGGAACTTGGGGAGTAGGGAGGGAATAAGACGTATACTTCGAAATACGCTCCAACCTCTTGAGAACTGTTAATGAATGAATGCTATACGGATGGCTCTTCTGACCAAGGTTTCTAGAAATCTGGTAATAGCTAAGGTAAGGTAGGTAGGTATTCGGGCATGATGTGTAACTGCAACGCTGGTAGGGAAGTAACAGGACAAAGAAAGGGAGATAGTTACATGTAGATAGGTGGTTGGTTGGTTGGTTGGTTGGTTGGTTGGTCTGTTTATGAGACGGCATGGAACAAACAAACATCAAAGAAAGTCGGGACGCGTTGTATTCTGAAAACGGAAGGACACATTCTTAAAGACCTACAACTTACTTAACCTTGTACAAGTTGAAGGGGGACAAAGGCGAAAAAAAGAGCTCGTCGATTTAAATGCGACCGGAATATCTCGTTAGACGGGCTGCTTTTTTACTGCAACTTGAATTATTATCAAAAAATCACATCAAGTTGATCACCTATTGAGTCTGTAACGGTCGGAAGCAAATGAAAAGTAAAAAAAGTCAGATCTAGGGTATTATTATTGAATGCGGAAAACCCGCCCAGCAAAAACTTGTATACGCGGAACGACTTGAATATACAACCTTTTCCTGGATGTATCATCTCGGGGCATTCATTATGCAAGGCCACGGAAACAAAACAATGTTCCCAAAGCCAGACAGACTAGGTATGATACAGTTAAAAGTAAGTACTCGTATGCTTACCCAACTGTGAAAAAGAATTCCACAAGCCGGGGAGGTCGGATGCGTTATCTGCCTAGCATGCGATGACCTTTGAGCTCAACGTCCTTCTTCGGCTCGTACGTCGCACATTTATAGAGCCTTCGTCCTCGGATTGTCCTTGCGCAATGCTGGGGGTGGAGGAAAGTGGCAAGTGATACTTCCTCGGTCTCCCCGGACCTCGCTTTCCAGGTGTTGTCGTTTCTCCCCCTAGGACTGGCGTCGCATATGACGAAGGGGGTTTACGACCCCTGATTTTAGCCTCTTCTTCCGTGTCCAAAAACCGATGGATCGTCCTGTGGTCGAGAATCCGCTCCTCTTTATCGTGGGGACCCTCTTTCTCGGTTTTCGGCCATACATAGCCGTAAAGCTTGGAATGCCGTTCGCATCGGAAGCAGGAACTTCGGGTGAAGTAGGCGTTTTGTTGGACAAAGGCATCGCCGCAAATGGTGCAGTGGATCCAAGCCATGTTAGGTTCGGCTAGAAGAACCGGTGTAAGCGTATAGTCCCCGGGGACCCGCCCCTTGGGTACATGAACCGGCTCCTCCGTTGTTTCCAACGTCTTGCGCTCTTCGCCTTTTCTCGGCCTTCCTCTTCCTCTTCCCCTTCCCCGACTGTGCTCGGGGGCCTCACTAGACACCTCTGAAGTTTTCTCATTCGGACCAGCCGAGATAGCGAGTGGCTTTTCGGAGACAGCAGTAATGGGGGCTGGCAAAGACACCAAGTTGATCGATGGAAGCTCACCGACTTGGCCGTTGATGACCACAGGAGCCGAGACTGTAATGTTGCTATCATCGGAATCCGTAACCAAGACGGGCGGTACGGACGGTGCCCGCGAGAGATCCGTCAGTGACAGCTCGGTGTCCTCTTTCTTCAAAGTCGATAGCCGATTTCGAACGGGTGTCAAGGTTGGCGACCGCAAAATAGCTTCCTTAGCGTCCTCTTCAGGTGTCGTCACATCCGTCATTGCCGCCGCGTCAGTGCTGGCTGTGTCCGATGCCGAATTTTCACTACAAGTGGCGTCGTCACTCTTTCGTCTCTCTAGCTCGTCCGCGATAGGGACAGGGTCCACCTCATACAAAAGCCTCTTCAGTCGCTTTGCTGGTGTAATGGGAGGAGACTGTAATGAATCGAATTCCCTCTTTCGCTTCTCCCGAAGTAGGTCGTGAGGAGCAGGCGAGTTACAGTGCGAATCCCGCTCTGCACTTTCGCCGTCTCTTTTCGGTTTCGTCTTGCGGATCCGCGGTCGTAGGTCTGGAGTGACAGAGGGAGTGCGTGAAGCCGAGGCGCAGCTGTCGCCTCTTCTTCGTCTGCGTAGGGAGTATCCTTCAGAGGTAGAGTCTTCTATGCTCTTCTTCAGTACGGGGGCTCCCTCAGCCTGGGACCAACCATTTGCACATTTCTCCTCGCATGTCCTGCACAGACACTCGCAATTATCCTCGCCGAAATAGTTTTCCGCGTACGAGACGGTTATCTCCTCGCCAGCCTGGATGTCCCGTGTAGCGACAATCTCGATGCCCGCCTGGCCGGTGATCATCAAGCGAGCATTTGCGTCGCAGTCGTGATTAGCGAACCGGGCAGGACCCATGAAGAGGGCAGCACACTTATTCCTTGCGCTGATTATCACGCTGAAGTCCTTCTTCCTCTTTGCCAGCTCCTTGTCCTCCTTTTCCGTAATCATGACCTGGATTCCAGACAGATACTTGACTGGTTGGCCTCTCTTGATATACTTACGCGCCATGATAGCTGCCTCGTGGTTGTAAATAGTGTACCTGTTAGTGGATGAGACTTCATATGGACAATCAGGCAGATAAATCTGCATGTAACGGCGGAGATGTGCGCGGAAGTCATCTTGCTCCTTGGGTGTCCTTAGCCCACCATAAAACCTCCGCAGGCCGTCAAGCTGGAGTAATTTAGATTCGGCAACCTCCACGTCGGGGTCCACTATTAAATGCGACTGGATTATCTTTGTCACCTCCTCTTCCCGAACTCCCCTTGAAGGGTGGTAAGAAGGTCGGTTCTTTGGGATTGTTGTCCAGTAATAGGACTAAAAGGAAATAGAAATGTTAGAGGTTGGTTGGCCTATAGAGCGCCGAACAAAACAATTGTCTCATGTGCTTGTTTAAACTCACATGGTCCACGAGCACATCGGTGAGTATATCATCGTATGATGACAGCTGCGCCAAAGTGAGGGCCGGCTTTTTCCCGGATGTGGGAGTCTTCATCGTTACGACGGATACTGTCGACAGATCTGGTCTGAGTAGTAATGCGGGGGCTTAGAAATCCGCAAAGCCGCGGACGGGAGGGTAGAGTTAGGGCCGTCGATATAAGCTTCCGCAAACGTGGGTTTGAATGCTCGGCCCCGCGCAATTGAGCCGGCTATTCTTGACGGGTGCTTCTACGAGGATTTGTAGAAGGTCTGCACCCGTATCTGATTGGCGATCATGAAACTGCTATTTAAGAATGTTGAGAGTTGACACTCAAATCTTGAGTGCCTATGAGATTGGTTGGATGGCTCGTTTCCTTCTCTGCTTCTTCCGAATTTGTTTGGAAATGAAGCATTGGATGGTAAACCACCGAGCTGCAACTCCAATGCTGTATGCGAATGCGGGTGCCAACAAAGTTGAAGCTAAGATCACGTCATGTAACAAATTATGTGGATGTGACCGAGTAATGCAGGACGGCTTGGAAGTACACGACGGGCAGTAAAAACAAAACGACGCGGGCTGCAAATATAAACAATGGGCGCTTATAAGAGATATGTAATGACCGTGGTAAGGCTTTTTGGGAGCCCGTCGTCTAATAACCAACGAGTAAAAACGTCTGGGCAATAAGGGAGAGACAGAAGAAAAGAAAGGAGAGAAAAGAGAGGTTGTACTATTGTTCAGAAGCAGCAACCAGAGCGGCGCAAAAAGCGGGTAAGCAGGGTGGCAGGTCAACCATCTCGAGACCCCCAGACACAAACCCGCGTTTGACCCAATTTGGAGTCTAGACAGGGGCTGAATTTGCCAAACTCTCATGATCAGCACCACTGGGCTGGGATGCGAACCTTGGTGGACGCATTAGCGCAAACTTCGTCTTACCTAGTGCCTAGCACCTTTTGCAAACAAGAACTGCTTCAGCCACAAATCACAGAAATGGCCATCATAACTTACACCCAACAAGCCGGCAAACGCCCTGCCTGGTATTGGGTAGGACAGTAGGTACGCGGTAAGTAGGTACGAGTAATCTTGGGCAATCTGACCAGGTAGGCTAGCCTGCTGCCTGAGTGCCTGAGGAGAAAGGAGGGATGTATTCAGCCCCTGCATTACATACTTACACAACCGATATTACGTCGTCATACTATAGGAAATAAATCAGTGCTTTTGAAACATATGGTACGGGAATACGATGCCTAAAGAAGCGGGTTGAGACATCCGAGCATGCCTAGATATATCAGCAAAGGCAGAGAATACAGCTGTACATAGAACAAGTATATAAGTAGCCGCCAAGGCAACTGAATGTACTCGTGCTTGGTCATAATGTAACGTGATAGAAATGGAAATACCCGATATGAGTTGAAAGTTTGGGAGTTTCCTGTCAGCTTGGGATGACCTAATCGGGGGCGTCGAGACTCAAGACTCAAGAGTGAGGTTGCAAGGCTATGTGTGGCGGTGCTTCTCAATGCTCAAGCTAACCAATCAACACTGACCGCCCTAATTTTTTGAGCTCAGGGCCGATACATTCCGCATCCACGCATCTCATCTTGTCCCATCTCCAGCACGTCACTATAATAATAGACTGGATTGAAGCCCTGCATTGGCGGGAGAAGGGGACAAGATGATTCAGCTAAAGGTATTTCGAGTTAATAATCCCATTCTTATAGACGCAACTTGGAAAGTCTTACTCACAATGGTGGCTTTAGAGCATGTTAAATTGCATCGACAACTCGGGGGCAGCCGTTGTCGAATGCGCCCTTGTTATTGGCCAAAAGAGACACGCAACAATAGGTATGGCAAAAGCTATGCTTTCACTCCTCGGATCGATGCCCGATTCCCAAGTTCATGATTATGAACCGCCCACAATCTCCCCCAGCTCCCGGACACGCTAACATGTGTATCCCTTCACTTCAGGCGACCGATTCGTAGCCATCGTACAGAAGCAACGCGGTGCTAGCGACGCAGGCATGAGCACGACCTCGGCAGCGAACAAAGTGAAGCGCGGCGACATCCGACATGCTATCGTGGTACGGACGAGGAAGCAGGTGCAGCGACCTGACGGCACCGTCGTGAAATTCGACGATAATGCGTGCGTCTTGGTCAACAAGGCCGGTGATCCTATCGGCACCCGTGTCAACGGTGTTGTCGGTGCCGAGCTGCGGAGACGGAAATGGGGCAAGATTCTTAGCATGGCCCCCATGCACGCGTAATTGTGTGTCTATTTCTTCCCGAGACGCCTTCCCTTCCACACACGCCGTGGTTGATCGAAGAATACGCCCGAAGACGGACGGCGACGAGGAACATGATACCATGGATAGCGGAGTTGGTGGAGCCCCGGCCCGGCGTAGCTGCCTCAATATGCCCCTGCAGTTCAACTCGCCTATGTAATAGGGGCATGGACTGTACGACTAGGAAAAGTATTCGGGTGGATCAACATTGTACTATACCAAGCGCATTTTCAAGGAGTTGATATTTAGGGAGGGCCTGTCTAGACATGGTCTTTTGCCAATATGATGCGTAATCCATCTACCTGCCCATCAAAACCAGAAGACTGCCTATCATAATCATAGGCGTGTTCATATCTCCAGACAAGTCGAGATCCAATAGTATGGCTATTTGGTGTAGCCTGTTTAGAGAAATAGTCATGCGCAATCCTCTAGCAAAAGCAGTGCTCAAGATATTATTGCTTGTTTTCCCTTTTCAGAAAACCAGTCTGTCGTAATGCAAAGTATAGTCAACCTGCAACTTTGCGCCTCAAACTCCGACCCCTTATAAACAGTTGAAAATTAACCCTTTTGCTGACATTTCCTAAACGTGCCAATCACTGGAAAATGTGACCGCATTCGCAACAGACATAGAACAGTTTCTAGGTAAATGGTTAGGATATTGCAAAAATTTGGGTTTGGGAGGATTTACTCACCATGCCAGTCTCGGCACTTCTTTGTTGCGATTGAAAGAAGACAGCCTCCTCATGCTGACAAGCAGGGCACGTCTTATTTGACCGAGGGAGCTATTTCACACAAGTCAGAATGAATCCACGTTGAAAAAGTACAAAAGGAACATAAACCTACCGTAGGATCTGAGCCGACATCCTGCGTGACACCCGCAGTCTCGCCAGCGGCATTGTTCAGAATGTTCCGGAACACACAGCTCGAGCTTGCCGGTTCCGTATACTGGCAAGTTCGACAGGTGAACATGAGCCTGTGCGAGTCTTCATCTTCCTTGGGGTATAACATGTTTGCGCACTCGGCGCAGAAGCGGAATGTGATCTGCTCCAGGTTGTTCTTGCTGGGCACTTCGGCGGCGGCGGATGTGGTTGACTGTGGAGACGCCATGTTGACGTTTCTTTGGGTGAATGACAAGAGTGATGTTTTTGCCTGGTGGTAGATGGGAGAGGCGTGCGATGTAGAAGGATGAGCGAGTTGTGAAGAGGACTGTTGGGGGAACTGTCACAATATATATAATGCGACTGGTAGGGGGAGAACACTTTCAAAGCAAATTGCCTATCGTCTATGAGTATTTGCGTTTGGATTGTCCCTGTAGTTCTTAAAGTTTATTCAAAGCAGACGGACAGACTTGACATGTGCAGCTCAGGTTTCTTGGCCAACATTGAGGTTAAAGCTCCCGCCCGATTTGTGCATATTTGTTTAACGTGTAAGGTTTGCCACTAACAGTACATATAACAATATATCAAGGTTCTACACAGTAAATCCACACGCAACTGGATCGGGTATACTGTATCAGTTACGTACACGGACTAGAGAAAGTCGGAGTACCGACATGGTTGCTACCTCAGAGAGGTACATGCAGGAAACAGTCCGTACTCTACCTAGTCACACCAACCGGTCCCACAGAACAAGGTAAGGTACCTGGAAGGTTCCTACATTTAAATCCACAAAACGAACCCCTCGGCCAAGCAAAGTTCCTTAAATCAGGGTCACGGTTGCCCAGGAGCCCCGCATCAACCATTAAACAACATCACAAGACCACTCCGGACATCGTCACGTAACCCACCATCAACCACAAAGTCACATTCTATATATAAATAGTACCTACCTACGTCCAGCCAGCTTCCCATTTCGTCATCCAGCTTTTGGCTAAAAGGTCTACAAGCCCTCCTTTCTATCTCTGTCTCTCTCTCAGATTCACATCACGTACGTTACTGGTTATAGGTAGACCTGTTGTGTAAGTATGCAAAGGAGACTTATTGAATTGCAACGCCCCGGCTAACACGGTAACCGTCTTGAAGCACCTACTTTATCCCTAGAAGCATTTCCTTTAAACAGCTACTCTTTCGAAGCCGATTGGAGTTCCCTAGGTGATACACACCAACCAAGTCGTTGCCGCCGTAGGCTTTTTGCAAATATATAAAACAAAAGATGGTAAGCTCCAGGAATTGAACCCCAGCTACTTACTCGAAGACAGTCCTGCCTCATCCACCTGTCGCCTACTTTACCTATAGGGGCCACATGCTCACAACAAGCATAGGACGAGAGCGGACTGCCCCAAGGCTGGGAGGTGCGCCACAGCAACTCCAAGAACCTCCCCTACTACTTCAACACGGTCGACCGCGTATCGCGATGGGAGCCGCCCGCGGGGACCGACACGGAGAAACTCAAGAAGTTCATGGCAACGCACCATTCCGCATCACAAGGCGGGCCGAGCGCCGGCCGCGTCGAGGGCAAGATCCGCGCCGCCCATCTACTCGTCAAACACCGCGATAGTCGACGACCGGCGAGCTGGCGCGAAGACAGAATCACGCGGAGTAAGGAAGAGGCGCTGGAGATCATCCAGGGCCACGAACAAAAGATCAAGTCGGGAGCTACCACCTTGGGCGAATTGGCCACGTCCGAGAGCGATTGTAGCTCGGCGCGTAAAAGGGGCGACTTGGGATATTTTGGGAAAGGGGATATGCAGCAGGAGTTTGAAGAGGCTGCTTTTGCGCTCCAGCCCGGTCAGATGAGTGGTGTTGTTGAGACGGCGAGTGGGCTGCATTTGATCGAACGACTTGAGTGATAAATAAAAAGGAACGTGGAAAAAGGAAGAGGAAAGAAATAATGAAGAAGAAAAAAAAAAACCCCAATCAATAAAATTATGGTAGAGAGCGGAGGTTATGCAGGGACTCGAATTTGTTGGGTTCCTGCTTTCACTTTGGTAGCGATGCATAAGAACGAAGACAATATGGGGCCTCTAGGCTTAAAAGTTTTGTCGAGTTTCAAGAACAAGAGCAAAGATAATACAAATCAGTCCTTACAGCAAGCTCATCGGTGCTTCAAGGTGTTGCCTTTTCGTAATGATGCTTATAGTGGCGGAGATCAGTTGCCTGGCGAACTATGACCCGATTGTGTGTTGTCGAGATTCGACGTCTCTGGCGGCAGTGAGAGCATACGAGGCATATATAAGCTAATAGTAATCAACGTTGGTATCCGAAATTGCTTTTACATGTTTACCGCGTGGCAACTCATCTTATAACAACTAAGAACAAACATTAATTCCAGCTTAGCGTAAAAGGGGGAAGCTGGGTTCCTTTAGTAAAAGGGGTACTACGCGATTTATTCACCCCCCTTTAATAACCCAGCCCAACCCCCTCTTTGGCTCACAGTCGTCACATCAAAATCGATCTCGGAATGAATACAATAAAGACAAAACATGCATCGCTAATAATTCCAGGCCTAAACCTTATGTTATGTACAGCTAGTAGTACCTAGGGGAGCAAAACCTAGTCATAATCTCTGTATGTACCAAATCCCGAAGCTTTTTTTTTCTTCGCAAGAGCAAAAGAGTATCGTAGGCAGTTCCTAAACGTCTACCTTACTTAAGGTATATGTCTATCTCGTCCACCAAGACATGGCAAAGCCAGCAACTCCCGGCACAGACGTAATAGCCACAATCGCAGCCCCAAACATAATCATGGCCAAGGCCGAATAAGCCGTAGCTCTGGAATCCCTCTCGATCAGATGAGCGGTGCCTATAGCAGCAGCATTGATTCCCACGGTGACGCCCGCCGCGACAACGATCCAATCTTCCCCGTGTCTGTTCTCCTTTTTCTTGCCGTGATGGTCGACTTTCAACAAGGCGAATACCCAATCTCCTACCATCTGGAACAAGACCCCGCTGAAGACGGCGGTTGCGCTGGTGAGGGTTGCGCTCCCGCCGAGATTCTCGATGGCCGGGATCCCTAGAGCTAGTGTCGCGGAACGACTGGCGAATGCGAATGCGTCGGCGGGGGGGAGACCTAATCCGTAGCCTACGAGGACGTTGCCGAAGACGCCGATGGCTGCCAATGTGATGCAGGTGATGGATACGGTGCCGAGGCTGGCCCATAACTCGGCGCGGTATTCGTACATTTTGAGACCCATGCATGCGACGCCGGCGTCTAGTAAGGGGCTAGCGAGATCGCCGGCGCCGAGATAGGGACGGATATCGGGGGTGTTGTTGCCGGACCGTAAGATTTCCAGGATGCAGGATGATAGGGAGCCGTTGTGGCGGAATTCGCTTATGATGGAGGCCATGTCGTTGCCTGTGCATGCTTTCTTGGCGAACATGTACGCGGTCCCTAGGGCCCATGTTATGAGGATTGGGTTGGCGAGGATTATCAAGCTGGATCGTAGACGTGGGAGCTGGAAGATGAAGTGGGAGGAACGGAGGGTTCGCTGGAATTGGATGGATGTGGTCCAGAAGAGGATGAAGACGAATACTTCAAAGGGCATGAGGTATCCCGTTGCGAAGTAGACTGGGATCCCGACCACGGTGATGAGCGCTATGCAGATCCATACAGGGGCGGTGCGGAGGAAAAAGTCGATTGCTGAGGCTGTCTTGGTTTGGGGTATGTGTTTGGTCTGTAATAGTGTGTTTCTGATGGCGTTGTCATTGTTCAGAGGGGCCGCCGGGTCGGTCCTCGAGTCTGGGATGGGAGGAGCTGGCCAGGCTATCGAAGGACTTGGTTGTTTATTATTGCTTTCCATATCGTTTGTCTTGGGTTTAGAGCGTCTAAGTCTCTGTTCGACATGGAAACATCCCGAGGCACATAAGAATGAAGCAACATAACCGATGATGGTTGTAATAGCTACAAGTTTCCGGTAAGTTTATGAGTGTCTATATCGGGGCTTTTCTAGTTCGAACTCACCGAATACACCGATTATTCTCGGAATCTCCTTGCCGTTATGCACGTGGTCCCGTATGAGCAGAATAAAGTATGCCACAAAACCTAAGGGCATATGTCGACCCAAAAAGTCGGTAGGGCCCCTGAAATATTTATAGTAAAACGGCTCAACGTCTTTACTGAAATAGCTAGCAATTGTCATAACAGCGGCCACTAGGAGCATAACCAAAATCGAAGTGGGTAAGTTGACATGGTGAAGATTAAGAGCAACTTGAGCCGGGATAACAAGCAGCTGGATGAAGAGGATGAAGGCTAGCCCGAGCCCTGCATCCGTGTATCTCTTGGTCGTTGTCGGCGATTGGAGGCTCCTGCATAGTGCTTGCAGTAAGACTGGCTCCATCGTCCTCAGTCTTGTGATATGTAGTACGGATGCGATGTCTCAAGGCCCGAGATCAGCATGTAGTTAGACTACGTTGGGTTAGGTAGAAAAGGAGAGAGATATGTCGGAACAATTGTACACAGGTAAGACAACATTTCTTGTCTTAACCAGGGAGTCGGGTCGTTATATACAACAACTCTAAAGCGTTTGACCGACATTCTAATGGGCCTATGAGATATGGTAATGTGATTCACAAAACATCCAAAGTGTTAGGTTGGGTCAATAGCTACGACGTTTGGGAGAAACACGTGCGGGTCTCAATGGGTAAGAAGTCGAGGGTTTGGTATTGTAAAGTTGGGATAAGATGTCCTTTGTTGAACAGGATAGGTGTTCGATGTCTGTCTTAATGGTTTCTTATTGACTTTATACATGTTGCTTTATCTATGTATTAGATGGTTTCCTACACATATATAGAATCAGTATTGCAAAAACAACTGGGAGAAGGGATGGGACGAGGCACAAACAGAAAGAAAGGGCTCAAGAGTTCTTATTCATCCATCTGTATTCAGACGCAAGTGATAGATGCATTGGGCATGAGCAGAATGATGGAGTCAATGTGGAGGAGTCGGGATGGCACATTCGATTGTGGAACTCGACCGCAAACGCCTACTCTAGATCGGATGGCTTAATTGGCGGCAAGACAGCCGGGACGGAGATCCGGCACTTGATCAAACGCGGCTCTGCCATGTCGTCGCGGGGAGGTGTTTGCACGTTCCGATTCGTCCTGACAGGCGAAATAAAGCCGAAGCCCAAGTGTAGAACGTTTGTACTACATTTTTGGTTGGATCTAAGACGGTCCGGTTGGGAACTGACAAGTTACAACCTGAGGCTTGCCGAGCAAGAAGACCAAAGCCGACAGACACTCTCTTGTCCAGAAGGACCATGCAGGGCCAAATTGACACCCATGAACTACCTACGTCAACAGCCCGAGGTGATTCCCAAGCTGTCGTCTCTTGGAATTCCTGAAACTTCCTTCATACCAGAATATTGTGCATCTCGGTTGCCTGGTTGGAAGAAGGTGCGCTTCGATTAGACAAACAACGTCATTGTACTCTTACTCCCCTTAGCATGGCGGGTGAGAGGTGTTGGTTTGTGAAGCCATGGTCTGTGGCCGTTATTGTTATTGGCAAGCTTAGTGATCCTTGCCATGCTGCCCCTGAATTCTTCAATGCTGGACTTCTTCCTTTTAGGTTGAAGTTTTACAGGCGTGTACTCGTAAAGGGCTGTGTTCTGGTCAGACATGTCTTTGATGTACACTTCACACTTCACACTTTCCTGCACGTCTTAACACGTTATATCCGATACCTCCTCGGATAAATACCAACCCCACCATTAGACGCCTGTATCGAAACACCAGCCGCTAAAGAATCACGCTAGTGAATACTTACAGCGCCTAATGCAGGTACTGTCCCTTTGATGATAGCGGTGTATACGTGTAAGAAGGAGATCGGTACGTACCGATTCTGCATTGTGGGATGTATTTCGTACCCAGGTACCAATCTTCAATGTTTACTCTATTTCCCTAACCTACTCGTACTCACCAGCTTCTTTTATTCCATGCGAGGCAAGATTATTTCTTTGACTGACAACCTGTTATTGACAATTTCACTCTGAGCAATATTCCTTCATCATGGAACGGGCAAGATTGTATTCGGAGGAAGAGCTCCACAAGCTTCGGTGTGAGCTGCTCGACAACATGCGTGGTCGTGAAGATGATCTGGGAGAGGAAATAATCGATTATATCCTCATGCAACCCCCCCAAAAGTTGAACATCTTTTTGCGAGCTCTGGTTATCAACTTTGGGCCCCTTTCGCTCTACTCAATGGAATATGACAAGCAGTGAGTCTGTCTATACCCACAACGGTCGCATCTTGCCAATACTCACTCTATGTACAGGGGGAAGGACTTACACGGCCAAGCTTCCAAAGCCGGTGGAGATCCAATCATTGACGATTCCGGAATCTCTCTTGATGTGGCAACTGATGTCCTCGAAGGGTATAACAGACTTCTCGAAGAAAAGACGAGACAGTTTGACATCCAGGTGGCGCGGTCTCTGGCATGCTTACAAGAGACGATGCCCTTCGACACAGACTCCTCGTCTATACACAAGTCATCCATTGAGAAGGAAAAGGCCCAGCGACATGCTATGGAGGTATGTACATGTCTTTGATAACAAAGTAAGTACTTGAGAGACGACTAACGAATATTTAAAACGTAGATTGCGCTTCTGAGGGCCGAGTTTGGCTCGAGTGACGCAAATCAAGCTTTGAAGCTAAAGGAGAACGAGAAGTTATTTGATACAGAAACTCTCCTTCTCCGGACGCATGCGGATTATTTTGAACGCAATATCCAGCTCCCGTCTGCAGACGGAAAACAAGATGAGCTATGGAGAGACTACGACTATATGCTCAGTCATGTTGACAGATGGGCAGAGCTTGTTCTGGGGAGCTCAAAGCAGGTCGATGCAGGGCTCATTGACAATGCTCGAGAGCTAGTTGATCGGTAAGGGCCCCAATATGATCTGGTAGTAGCGTGATCTTTGACTAACTTTACATCAGGTTTGTATCAGCCATCACGACCCATTGCCACACTCAACTAGCCACGGTCCACTACGAGAATACCGTGACGAATACAGCCCCCCGTTCAGGGCATCATGATGCTGTCCGAGACGAAGCAGCAGCTATTTCAAAGGAAATAGACTGGCTGTTGGAAGAAGTGGTTCCTGTTGCTCATATGTGTGTATCCGCACAGTTTCTGGGACCCATAGTCAACAAATATAAAAACTGGAGAGACACAAAGGAGCTTCGTGAAGCAGCTGTCACGAGCTATGTAAGACATCTTCTTACCCATGTCCCATCTATACTAATTAGTGACAGATTTCTGGCGTGATGCGATTTCTGAACGAACGACTTTCCGTGGTAGCCGAGCGCACTCAGATCCTAGTATACCATCACCAAGCCTTACACAAGGCAGGATATGTCCGCCTCTTGAAAGAGGCAAAGCCTCAAGACCTGGTCCCCAAAAGCGCGATCCCGACTTTGGCCCATGTTGGTAATGCCAAAGACTTTGGAACGGCTGCAGAAAACATTCGTCAATTTATTGACTTGTATGCGACGGTACCTATCAACGTGTCGGATCCATATCCCACTCCAACGCCGTCACTCTTGGAGGAATACGTCCAAAGCCGGGCGGAAAAGGGGGACGTTGTCCTAAAAGATCTCCATAAGCTGTTCGAGGCAGCTACTAAAGCTGGTCTCTCCGACAGAGAATTAGGCGGAGACCTGTTGCTAGAGAGTCTCCTAGCAGACAGTGAGCCATACCCTGTCCAGCCTGGTAGTGCCTACAAGGACACCCAATTGGAAAACTCGATTGCGGTCCTTCGTGGCCAAGCGAACCAGGTAAAAGAGATATTTAAGAATCTCAAGCTCACCGGACCGGCAAACGCGCCTGACTTTGTTGCGCATGCCTATAGGCAGACGGCGGAACGTCTTGCCGCTAGAATTGGCGAAGACTGTTTCCAACGTGGTCACAATAGGAAACCCCGTTGCGAGACCTGCATTCGATGCCTCAAGTTTGAGGAGTTCCTGCGGAAATGGGGATGCTGAGCTTTATACATTCTCTTCTCTATCGGAAATATCGGCTGCAACTACCATTCACAACAGCTCAATTACACGATGCCGACTTTCACTGCATCGACTTGATGGAAAGAAGATCCAACCTTTACTTTGAGATACTTTGCAAGTCAACTGTTTTGCCTGTTGTTTTATTTTGGTGAGACTATCACGACAGTCCAACCCATACCTAATTGTTGTCTTGGGTGCTCTGTCTTTGCGAGAGTGGTTCATGGATTGATGTATGATGTATGATGATGATGATGATGATGTGTTGGAGTCAGGGATCGACTGTTTTGCGCCTGGGTTAGGGAAAAATCCCATGGGACTTGAATCAGTCGTTCAAGTTTTTGTAACATCAAAAGTGTTTGAACATTGGGGAGTTGTTGGGAAGGAAAATTCTGTTGTTTTTTTTCTTCAGGTTCCTATTTTTTTTTTCTCTTCAAATCAGTCTTTGATACTAGAGATACCTAGTAGATTGATCGAGAAAAGAGTTGGAACCTGGCTGTTAGATACTTAATCATAATGAAGTGTACGATTCTGCTTGAGGCTGATCCTCTGGTTGTTGTTTTGTGTGTTACTAGTGTGTTTTTTTTCAAACCACCAAGGCAACATATACATACCTTGACTAATCAAACATAAAATATTTCCTATACATACCTACACAAGAATGGGACGGACTTCTCAAGCTTCTCTTTGTCTGGTGTTTGGCAGTTCACTCAAGTAACAGCGCAAAAAACACTCCAGATTTCAGGTACTGGAAATAGCCAGAGTGACTGGTATTTAAACATTATTCACGACGTACATTTCTCGACGCAGTAATTTAGAGACATTCAGTTGCTTTACAATGGACCTCGGCTGTAAATACACCCACGCACCCGAAAACGTCGCTTCGAGCAAAACGTGGTTCTGGGATCGTCGTGCCTTTGTTCACCACCCACCCCTTTGTCCCTGCCATTGATAAAGTAGGTACCTAGGTACGTATCCAGACTACCTACTAGGCGAAATGGCATGGTATGACTATCCATCCCTTCTCGTTTCCCTTTTTTTCATTTCTCATTTCTTGAAATAGATTCGACTGTCTTGTATTCAGAAACCGAGTAAATGCCCACAGCCGTTTCGTTTTCCCAACAAGTCCGAACCAAACCTTCAAAGACATCGTCGACCAAGCCAGAGAAGAGAAAAATGTCTTCCCGAAAATCCTCCCTCCGAGCCGAAGCCGAAGATAAAATGGCATCAGCCGTCCACGCGATATTAGATGGGGCCGTACAAGTTGGATCATCTGTAACCTACCCCTTTCCCTTTCCCTTTCCCTTCCCCCCCTTCCTTCTTCCTTCCTTGCACAACTTTTTTCCCCCTAAATCACCTACTTATAATGAAATGTGGTTTAGCTCTCGGCCCTAGAAGAAAACACAAGCGCATACTTCTGGTGGACGACATGGGCCGTAGCCATAATCCTTGGACTTTTCAGTCTAAACATGTTGGTTAAAGTGCGTAATCAGCTGGAGAGATTGAATGGGTATCAGGATACTTTTCGGATCATGTGGGAGGAGGATAGGCAGAAAGAGAAAGAGAAGGAGAGGTTGAGGAAGAGGAGAGGGGGAGGGGGAGGAGGAGGAGGAGGTTAGTTTTTTTCTTTTTTTTTTCTTGCCTTTTGTTAAAAATCCTTGTTTTTGTGTGTGTGAGTGTAAGTGTGTGTGTGGAACAGACTGGCTGATAATTTGAAACGAAAAAAAAAAAAAGAAGAAGACGCGGAACTCATGGATGATCTTCTTGATGCTGTGGGACCTGTCCCGCCTCCCGGGACGAGGGATTATGACGATTTCTTGGATGGGTTGAGGGGGACGGTTGGGAATTATTAAAGTGAATAGTGGGAAGGAGGGGGAGGGAGAGAGATGTAAAGGAAGGAATGACATCGACAGGGTGGAGTTTGGTTACTTAGGGAAGGTGCTGTTTTCCTCCTTCAACTGCTATTTGGTACGGTACTACGGCCAATTTGTTTCCCGAAAGATGGGTTCGTAGGGAAAGGAGGGAAACCACAACGGTGGAATACATACTAGGTAGGTTCCAATATGGTCTGGGGAATGGATTGACAAATGAGACACTACGTCTTATTTACTTGGCCTCGATATACTAGACCAGCGTCGACATCAGCGTCGACATCAGCGTCTGAAAGCAACACCGAGGAGGAAGGAGGGACAATGACTATCTACCGCCAAGAGATCATATCAAAAGTTTCCACACACAACAACAGTCACGCCCAGTGTTTCCATGACGTACGAGCCTTCCGCTCATAAATCACAACTTCACAAGCGCCTACCTAGTATTAGACTCATCGAAGTCAAAGTGATTCTTGGCGCACCAGTCCATGCTTCATAAGATATGTTTACCGCTTCAGGTTGGATGTCATGGCCACCGTAGACGACTAGAGACGGGCACGACAGACGAAACATCGGAGACATGCCAGGCAGTTTGCCCGTGTTTCAGTTCAGCCGGTTCCGAACGTCGGGGTATCTCGCAAACTCTACCATGGCGGGATATGAAGGTAGAAAAAGGGAGAATGGTCACTTTTGCCATTATCACATGATTTTACGACAACTGTGTATTCGTAATGAAATTGAGGCTCAAGGAGGTTCATTCGCAATACCATCTCCATTTCCCGACGCGACGGGGACGAATACCTTGAAGCAACTATCTTCATTCATCCCCGAAAAGAATTACCAACACTGAGCAGAACAAATCGACTCTTCCTAGATCGCAACATGGATTATATGCGGAAAAGTCTAAAACACCTTGCGTGTAATCCATTTGTTCTAGAAGTGTTTCACCAGACCATTTCCACTGTGATGTAACTGCATCATCTTGAAACGCAACCCCCTCCGATGCAACCTTGATATCGCTTCGCTCACCGATTTGTCGCGTCTCCCGTCTCGAAACTTGATGAATGTGGAATTGAGAAACATGTCGGCGCCAAACGACAAGCCATCATGTAGGGGAGGTTGAGGGGGACTTTGCGCATAAAGATGGAATGGATTTGAAGGTATGTGGTTGGGAAATGCATATAAGGTCAAGCTAGTTCCGATTTAATAATTGGCAAAAGTTCGAGTCTCTTTCATCTATTATTCATTCACTTAATTTCATTCGCTTCGCCAGGTCTTGCGAAGTAGTTTTCTATCATTTTCCTTTCTTGTCTCGTCACCCTACAACACGACAGCCCTGGTGGCTTACACATACTCTTGACCTCGTATAATAAAACTTCTCCCCCCTTTTTCTTCCCAACACAACAAAATGCATTCCCCCTCCATAACTCTCACGGCGCTCACAACCCTCCTAGCAACAGTCTCATCCCACGGCCTAGTAACCTCCATCCAAGGCTCCAACGGCGTAACCATGCCCGGCCTCAGCGTAGCAGACGGCACACCCCGCGACTGCAGCAGCAACGGATGCGGCTCGCAAGCAGACACCAGCATAATCAGGGACCGGGAGCTCGGCACCGAAAAGGCAAGCGCGTTAGGCCGAACCCAGGGAAACGGACCTGTCGACGCATCCGTCATGATAGCCAATTTCATGGGTTCAGGTGGAGGAACTGACGTGCCGACGAACAAAGGCGCTGAATCGTCGAGTGGTGTCGAAGATGATCTCTCTGCGCTCAATAATAAACGCGGTATCTTGAGCGATTTATTTAGCAGTTTCGGTGGCGGTGGCGGCGGCGGGAAAGGTAAAGGAACTAAATCCGAACAAACCGTCGAAACAGCCATGGCCAAATCAGCAGGCCAAGGCTCGAAATCAGGTCTCCCCACATGCAGCGACGACGGGTCCATCACCATGACTTTCCGACAAATTAATCAAGATGGCGCGGGACCCATGACGGCCGATATTGACGGGACTTCGGGCGGGACTGATCCCGATGCCTTTCAGAGGGCCGAGGTTACCCAGGATGTTCCCGGGTTACCCCTCGGTGGTCTCTCGCTTGCTACGAATACGGATTTCCCGCTTACCGTGTAGATGCCTGCTGGTATGACGTGTGATGCGACGGTCGGCGGCGTGGATAATGTCTGTGTTGTACGGGTGCGGAATGGTGCGCTTGCTGGGCCGTTTGGGGGGTCGGCGGCTTTCACGATGTCGTCTGTGGCGAAGAAGAGGGCGTTGATGAAGCGTGCTGAGGGAGAGGTTAAGAAGCAGAATAGACGGTTGCGCTAAGATGGATTGGATGTTGGTTGTTGTTGTTGTTGTTTGCTTCGTGGTGGGAGGAGGGGATTCGAGTCACGAGACGTAGCTTGTAGGAGCTGGAGGAGGTAAAATTGATTTCATGTGTTAAGTTAACAAGCCTGCTGGTCAGGGCTCTACTGTAGGTTAAAGGCAAGGATAAGGGGTATAAGGCCTGGATATATGGGAGAGTAATATGTTTCTCTGTCAAACGTCACGTGGGATTGTGAGGAGTGCTGTAATATGTGTGAAGCTGGAGAAGCACCTAGACGAGCTGGCAACTCTTTTATGCATGGGGAACGGCAAGCCAAAGCGATATGCCCGTATGTTCAACTGTAATTCTCTCGTCGGGATATTCTTGTGGTTTGGGTCTCTCATCGACCAGCTGCCCTCCCAATTCTACGATCGTAGAAGTACCTACTGCAGTATACACCATGGACATTTCGGTGTCTGCGTCTCCCGAGACTTACCTATGTTAGACCGAAAGTGTCGAGGGTACAGCAAAAGAACTCGAGTAATATCTCATGCTAGGAGAGAAAGAGGGCGCACACATTGCGGCGCAGGATGAACTCGCCCAGGCTCGGATTGCAAAGAGTGGTTTCTTCATCCCAGCGACAGTATTCGCCAATGTCCGTACAGATATACGTATCACGAGCGAAAAGAGATCTTTGGCCCTATAGGTCGGTGTATATCCGAAGGAGTACCTATCACTTGTAAGTGAGAGCTCAAGACATTTGGGGACTGTCAGATCCATCAACACCTTTGAAGACATTGTAAGGATTACGATTCCGAGCGACTATGGCCTGTCATGTGTAGTCTTTGCCCTAGGTCAGTTAACGGTCAACCGCATGTAACATTACCTTGAAAATCCATCATGAGCGGTAGTTAGGTGTGGACAACCATAGGGGAGAGTATCCTCCGAGGGACCAACGCCTCTCGCAGTAGCCTCGGAGAATATATAGTATGATAACTGTCCCGTCTGACATCGCGGCGGTCGTTGTCTATTATTACTTGGGCACTCGAAATCTTTTCTAGTCGCTCAATGAGAGAAATTCAAAAGCAATGATGAGTTTGTTGACAATTGGATACGCCCGGATTGCCATGTGCCAGCTCGCCTTTCTCATAACCGGATTTGTAACAAATAATCATCAAAAGGCCGGGCATCAGGATAGGGAGAAACATGACGCAGTTTTGCTGATGTACATGTACCTTGATTGGGGTATGATTAAGTGAAGAATCGTAACGGTCTTAAAGAATGAATGCATGCTACTGCTTCGCTAGCCAAAAAGGTTTGGATAGTTCGGTGCGATACGGTAGAAACTGTTTTCCAATCTCATACGTTGCTGGATATGATGATGAAAACTTATCCCCGTTCTGTGCTACATTACCCGGAAGCAATAATAATACAGTAGGAATAGCACGGTCATCGCACATGCCCGCCGAGTCCCCGACATATGTAGGCCAAGACACCGCTAAACTCCGAAACGGGTACAGTTGCAGCTACAACTTTTCTGACGAAGCTTCAACAACCCATCTATCGTACATTGCGAAACTGGTAAATAATACACCTACCAAGCAATCAATTGAACCAGAAACAAGCTTCTTACAGCAGGTAAACCATTTTCGACATTAGATCCACGCAATAACCGCCCACCATGGAGTCATCCGAGCAAATCAAGACCCAGGTCGTACGCCAGATCCAGACACAATACGCCATAGACAATGCGAAGCAATTAATCGAGGTATGGATTTTTTTTTTCAATTCCACACGGGCATGGTTAACTAACACCTGCCACCTTCCACCACAGAGGATAAACGACCATTGCTTCAAGCGCTGCGTCCCCAAGCCCGGGACCTCTTTATCATCCGCCGAACAGGGCTGTTTCACCCAGTGCATGGAAAAGTACATGGCCGCGTGGAACCAGGTCAACGTCACCGCCATCGACCGTTTGCGACAAGAAGCTTCACAGTAGATGGATGGATAAAACGATCATCGACGACGACGACGACGCAGAAAATCGAAAGCTGAGCCTCAGCGCATGAAGGCGAATATTACATGTATAAATACCTATTGTTCTTTGAAACAACAAGTTGGATCGGGAGCGCATCTTGTTTCGCTCAACTACGCCACCTTGGCGAACTTCATATGCAAGTTGCATCACGAAGAAACCAAGGCCAGGTTATGACCATGTGACGGAATGGCTGTGGTATATCAAAGAGCCTGGATACGACTGGCAATGGATAGAGTGTACAATATCAATTGTATCAAAACTAGACAAAAACATATTACGAATTTATCCGACTCTCCAAACAATTCGAGGCTCGTTTCATCATTCTCATTAAAAGGGGTATATTACTTTGGTTTTACGCACTCCCGCCAATGATACGTCATTCTCCAGCGAGCGCTTTCTTCTTCTCCTCTTCCGCCTGTCTCTTACGCGCCAGATATCTCTCCTTGGCGCTCGAGATATCCGTCTCCGTCTTCCTGCTCTTCGTCGCCCGTTCAATCTTCTGCCTTTCCTCCTCCTCCTCTTCCAACGACCTCTTAAGCGACTGTTCCAACTGCGCCTCCAACATGCGCGTCTGTCTCTCGCGCATAGCCTGCTTACCACCAGACCCAACAAACCCCCTCGCATTCTCCCTCTCATTCCTCCGTTCCGCCTCTTCTTTCCGCACATCCTTCGTCGGTTCAGACTTCTTCTTCTTCGGTGGCACGACATTGAGACCGCCCTTGAGCAATTCCCGCTTATCAACAACCTGTCCATCCTCATTAATCGCAATCCTGCCTCCTTTCTCATTAATCTCCCTCGCAATATCCGCATCCGTCTTTTCCTTTTCTTCTTCTTCCACATTATCATCCCCCTCCGGTCTCGGCCCCAACTTCGCCCTCTCCTCCGTAGCCCTTAAAATCTCGGCATGTCTCTCATCCCCCTTCTTCAAAAGATCTTTATAAAAAGCCGTCATACCCCCACCCTTATTCTTCCTCGCCTCCTCCTCTTCCCGTCTTCTCTCCTCTTCTTCCAATCGTCTATTCTCCTCCTGCTGCTTCTTATACGCCTCCGTCACGAATTTCTCTTTATCCGCATACTCCTCCCCTTCCTCCTCTCGCTCCCGCGCAATCTTCTTCTCCTCGGCGATTAACGCGTCCCGTTTCCGTATAGCCGCCGACGCGAGCAGGTTCTTCATGTATTTGGGCTTGCGCTCCGCATCTTCCCGCGCGAGTTTCTTTTCGGGCTTAAGTGTTTCGTAGACGGCGTCGTAGTCGTATATTGTCGGATCGAGCTCTTCCGCTGCTTCGAGGTGTCTTCGTGATTCGAGAGCGCTCGAGAGGTCGCCGTACATGGATATTTGGGGGTTTTTCTTGGGTTTCCCTGTTGGTGGTTGGGGAACGCCTTTTAATTTTGCGTTTGATTGTTTCGTTTTTGATGAGCTGGAACTCTCTTGCTGTGTAGTAGATGTGGCGTCATAGTCGAAATCTGTGATGGATGTTTCTTGTGGTTGGTTTTTGTTGTTGTTGTTGTTGTTGTTCTGCCCTTTTGTGTTGTTATCGTCGTCGTCTGAATCGTCTTCGCCGCCAAACATGGGTTTCCGTTTTGGGGGCGCGGGTTTTGAGGATTTCGGCTTTTTGGCGAAATTGAGCCCGAATGAAAGGCCTGGTTTACTCATTTTGTTGGGCGTAATTGTTTAATTCTTTGACGTGATGTGATGTGGGAAGAATTGCACTTTGGAGGTTTCTGTCGCATTAATACAGGAGGTATACGAGTATAGAGAGTGAGTACAACGAGTAGAGCTAGGCACTCGTAGGTAAAGTATGCGGCCTTGTAAGAGCGCGTAAAGCTCTTATCGCGTCTTATCGGCCTTTACAGGGAAGCCTAAAGTAGTCTAAATCCCTGGACCCTTTCAACGTCATTGCAACTTCTACAGGCTACAGCGTAAAATAGAAAAAGAAGTATTCAATTCTTACAACAACTAAAAATCAACATGTAACATGCAGCCGCGATGACGACCGACGCGTCGTCGCCGAGGAGGCGGCACATATTATCATCGATAAACCCCGACAGTCGTTCAACTTCCCCCATAGTACCAGAAAAGACAGACAGTCGTCATCAAATCCGCCCCGAGGCCCCACCCGCCTCCCCAGAAGAGCAAGAGGAGGAGCCCCGCGACGACGACGCCGAAGAGCGGCGGAAATCCGAATCTGCGGCAGAGGCGCCGGTGAAGAAGAAGACGTCGAAAAAATTCCGGTTCAAATCCAAACATTCGCGCTCGCATCGATCTTCTAGGCATGATGATCGTCACCGTGAACGCAGCAGCGGGGAACCCGACGGCGAGAATATCCGGGAGCGGGAACGTGAGCACGACAATAGTGAATCGTCGTCGTCCCGGCGCCATCATAGAAATTCCAGACATCACCACAGACACAAACGTCGACGAACGCGCTCGCGCTCGCGCTCCCCAACTCCATCGAATCCATTCGAACCACCCCCCTTAGATGCAGAGGCTGCCTTTCGAGAATCCCTTTTCGACGCCATGGCAGACGACGAGGGCGCCGCATATTGGGAGGGCGTCTACGGCCAGCCGATACACGTGTATCCCCAAGCGCGACCGGGGCCAGAGGGCGAGCTAGAGCGCATGGATGATGACGAGTACGCCGCTTACGTGCGACAGAAGATGTGGGAGAAGACGCACCAGGGCATACTGGAAGAGCGGGCGCGGCGCGAGGAGCGACGAAAGGCGAAGGAGCGAAGGACACAAGCAGCCGCACGGTTAAATATGCAGATGGAGGAGAGTCTAAGGAGGGGCGAAGAACGCCGGATGAGAAGGGCGTGGAAGGACCGCTGGGAGGCGTATAGTTCAGCATGGGACCCGTGGGATGGTACGCTGGATGGGCTGGCCTGGCCCGTGCGGAGTGGTCGGCGCGAGGATGTCGCGGCGGATGAAGTCAAGGATTTCTACGTGCTCGGTATCGACCCTGTCGAGGTCGGCGAGAAAGAGTTCCTGGCTCGGCTGAAGGAGGAACGTGTGAGATGGCATCCCGATAAGATCCAGCAGAGACTGGGTGGTAACGTCGATGAAGCCGTGATGCGAGCTGTCACGGCCGTGTTTCAGATAGTAGATAAGTTGTGGTCAGATACCCGCTCCAAGCAATCCCGCTAGAGCACAACGAGCGCCTGATTTGATCTCTTTTTTTAATTTTTTTATCTTTGCGTGCCTAGAACTACTTTGAAAACCTTGTAAATTGAAGGAGTGTAACTTACGACCAAAAGGCTGAAATGGCAATGGCATGCGGCATATATGAGTTGGCTGGGCGTTCTTGATGAAAGGGGTGTGGTGGGTTCTACGAGACTTATTTCTTGAACCTGACAATTAGAATCATAAGAAGCAACAGTGTGGACGGTCCTGTAACACACAAGAGAGAAAACAAGAATTATGCGAGGAGGCAACAATGTGAAATCCTATATGGCAAGGTAAAACTTGATCTTGTATAGGCGTTCGTCAACATACTTCCCATTCTATCTAGCCAGGCAAAGCAACGTTCCAGTGCAATTCAAGACAGACCAGAGTACCCCGGTCTATCAACCGAGGTGTAACTCATTGATCCTGGCGGCCATGCTCTTATCGTTGAGGGTTTCCGAGTTTCTGGATACCTTGGAAGCAACGTTTTTCAGAGAAGTGATGGTCTTTTGGTCATGTGCTGATCCACCATTTCTTGATGATCGGCGTAACAACACTGAAGCCAGTTCTAGCGCGTCGATTTGGAAGTCGACAACAACATGGTCCAAAGTCTGATTTTCGCTTTTGGCGGGTTGGATATCCATACTTGCGACGGAATCCAAGATACTCTCTGCGGCAGGGTGAGAGCGGAGGTCATTGTCATACTCCATAAGGAGTAGGAAAGTATGGATAAGAGCAGAACCACGCATATAGTCGACGGTAGTGAGTTCCGAGGAAGTAGTACTGAGTATGGCACGCAAGTCGGAATACAAACTCCGAGACCATACTTCGTGCTCGTTGAAGGCCTCGCGGCCTTTTGAAGTCTGAAGAATGCCTTCAAACGCAGCGAGCATGGGAAGACGTAGCTCAGGAGTGTCCGGAGAGGTCAAGTTCATCTTGTATAATTCGGCGAAAAGATCCGTCAAGCCCGCAGCTTGTGACCTTAGGGTCTCGCCATCGTCGTCACGCAGCCAGGTTGCTATAAACCGTATTGCAGCGGGTGTAATGGCGTCTTCAAAAATACTCCTTTTTGAAGACTGGGTTGATTCTATGCCGCGAGACCCCGCTTGGAAGTCCTCCCAGCGGTCATGCAGATATTCCATAACGTCTCCAACCATTTTGGCCAGGTCTTCATGCAGTTTAATGATTTGATCAGGCGTCAGGCCCGGCTGTGCAGTTTCATCGTCCGCTACAGTAATCAGAAAACCAACGAAAGACGTCATAATGTCGAGGGCACCTGCGATACGGCGAGATAGTGACGGATATTCTGCTGTATTGACTTTGGGGATCAAGACGTGTAGAGTAGAAAGAACATCTACCTGCACCATCTTCACAAAGAGGTAGGAGATAGGCTTAGGGGCACGTGGCTCATCGGAAAATAAGAGTTTAGGCGCGGTCTCTGGATATGCAGTTAACATGGAAGAAGCACACAATATGTATGCCCGTCGACTTTCTTCCGTTGGTTTGTTGGAAGCCATATCCTTGACTAAACGAGCAAGTGGCCGAAGCCAACTCGGATTTGGTGACCTGAGCTATAACGACGTCAGTTACTGACACCCACCAATAAGGGGTCTTCAAACGTCTCCGAACAAAAACTCGGGTACGACAGCGGTAAATGCCATTTCAGACATTTACTTACATGTGGTGGCAGATTCTCTAGAGTCATTGCGATAAAGTCGAGCAACGGTGCAGGATATTGTCCTTTGAATGACGATATAAAGAGTTGAAGAGCCTCGCTAATCTTCTCCATCATGGTATCTGTTGGGACGGACTTGCTCCCGTTAATCCAAGACCAGTAGAAGATAGAGAACACATCCTTGTGTTGCGGTGCAATTTCTATTAAAGGGGTCCAACTGCCAACTTCAAGCTCAGCAAAGCGCGTTGCGCCACCTGCAGGTTCACCAGCTGGCTGTTGAACAAGTGTATTAATCAGGTCAAGTATGCGTTGCGTGACCTCTTTAGAACTACTCGGCTGTCAGTACGTACGGGCGTCAAAGTCAAAGCGAGGGGCTCCGACTGACCTATACAATACAGCATTGGCTAAATTCGGTATCCGTCCATAGAATCTTTCATCGAGGGCACAGTTATTCAGGAGTTTCGTAAAAGTATAGAGTACAGCGACGGCAACAGCTAGCATATCTCCAGATTGCTTCTGTTGCTCTGAGGCCGGCCGGGAACCGGTCCGGATCAGACGATCCAAGAATCTCGGCGATATCGAGTCCCATAGCCCCTTAACTTGACCATGCTGCAACTCGGACGCATGCTTATCCAAAGTCGTCTTCAAAAGGAGTAAGCCCACAAAGCGTGACGTATCATCTTTGGCGGCAAGCAGTGTGTGGATTTTTTGAACCTCTTGGGAATCCGCGGTAGGTGAGGCCATGACGTAACGTCACTGACGATTAAAACGCTTTACCCCCTATCATGCAAACGAGCTACTTGTTGGAAAAGGCAGAGTTTTCTCTCGGGGAAGAAACGGGGGGTTTAAGGAAACTTTTATTTTCGTAGCGTTTCTAGCTGTGTACCTAATCAACATCTATGTCTACGAAGGCATATCGTCAATTGATCTGGTAGCCTGTATGTAACGAGAGACTGTAGTCCGGTCCGGTGACAGTGTAACTGGCGCTGGTCACAAAGTCTATTCACTGTTCAGTAACCCCTATCGATAAGATGTTGGCCCATTTAACCTAGTGGAGCCCACCCGATGCGCTAGGTAAGTACTTGTAACTTGCAAGGGACCCCTATCAAAGGAAGCTCGAGATCCCTGTTGACGGGTAATGGCCGCCAGGATTAGGATGCTGAGGATACATTGACTCAACGGACAATCACGTAACCCAGAAACGACGAAAGTATGAAGAGCGCTGATTAAGCCGATATGGCAGTCTTCAACGCCAGGCATTCAGCATGGCAAGCAATCGAAACCTCATAAACTACCACGTAGAGGAGGCTTCGTCGTCGTCCTCCCGGTCTCCAAACGACGCCATACGCACCCCTACTGTTCGCGATGAAGCAGACGAGCTCGACTACGATTTCGATCACGATGACACAAGTCGCGCCCAAAGTGTGCTGGGTGACGATCCACTCGATGGGGGGATTGAGGAGCCTCCCATGAGCTTCAAGCGCAAACAGAAACAGTCCGTATTCTCTCAGCCGAATCGAATGTTAGCGGCCTTGACGGGTAATCGCATGGGCGCGAGGTCATCCCCGTCTGGCCCCTCATCAACAGGCACCGCAACGCCCACATTACTTCAGACGCTTGACTCGGGCGATCGCGACGAGATCGGAAACACCACTAGGGGCAATGGACCGAAAGATGGCGTGCCTCTCGACTGGTACGTCGAGGGCCCAGGAAGAAGAGTAGGCTACGAGGATCTGACAGCCATCGATTGGATCTTTGAATACACCAAAGAACGGCAACGGCTCCGTGTTTTATACTCGAACGCGACCGGGATAATAGGTTATCTACAGCAATTGGCTGACGCGAGCCAAGTCTGGATCATCCTCGTCCTGACTGGTGTCGCTGTTGGCGCCATAGCTGCGGGAATCGATGTGGTGGCAGACTGGTTGGGCGACCTGAAGACAGGTTACTGTTCCTCAGGACCAGACGGGGGTGCATTTTACCTCAATAAGCAGTTCTGTTGTATGGGCTACGACCAAGGCGACAAATGCTTAGGCTGGAAGCCATGGGCTGCTGCGCTCGGCATAACAACCTCGGCGGGGAAATGGTTCATAGAATACTTCTTCTTCCTAGCCTTTGCTGTGAGTACCATGGCGTATCCGGCCTCTGTTACTCTCTGGCTAACGTGGCGCAGATTACCTTCGCCCTCGCAGCAGGTTTCTTGGTAAAGGAATACGCAATATACGCAAAACACAGCGGTATACCCGAGATCAAGACCATGCTTGGGGGCTTCATTATTCGCCGCTTCTTAGGTGGCTGGACGTTGGTTACGAAATCACTTGGCTTGGTAGGTTGTCACCGAGCTTGTCGCATATGCACTAGCTGACCGATTATAAGTGCCTGGCCGTAGCATCTGGTATGTGGCTCGGCAAGGAAGGGCCGTTGGTACATGTAGCATGTTGCTGTGCAAATTTGTTTACCAAAATATTTCCAAACATCAACGACAATGAAGGTGAGTGTTATCCTCCCGTTCTACTTGAGCGTGCCAGTTCTGACTTGCGTATAGCAAGAAAACGTGCGGTACTGTCGGCTGCCGCTGCGTCAGGCATATCTGTTGCTTTCGGCTCTCCTATCGGCGGTGTCTTATTTAGTCTTGAACAATTGTCCTACTATTTCCCGGACAAGACCATGTGGCAGAGCTTCGTGTGTGCCATGACGGCCGCCGTGGTACTTCAAGCATTAGACCCGTTTCGCTCAGGCAAACTAGTCTTATATCAAGTCAAGTTCACGACGGGATGGCATGGCTTCGAGATAATACCGTTCGGCATCTTGGGAATACTTGGGGGAATCTACGGCGGCCTCTTCATCAAAGCCAACATGCGTGTGGCACAATGGAAGAAATCAACCCCGTGGCTTCCCGGCCCGCTAGTCCAAGTCGCCTGCGTCGCCCTTCTAACTGCTCTGATAAACTATCCTAACTTCTACATGCGAGCCCAAACTTCCGAACTCGTATCATCACTCTTCTCCGATTGCCGTCTCGTACTTGATGACCCATTTAAGCTGTGCAAAACGGGAGCGGCTTCGGCAGGTACCATCGTTTTGTTACTCTTTGCCTCGATTTCCGGCTTCTTCCTCGCCACCATCACTTTTGGCCTACAGATACCAGCAGGTATCATACTTCCTTCCATGGCCATTGGCGCATGTTCCGGCCGCGCCGTGGGCATTGTCATGGAAATCTGGCAGCAGCGCCATCCGGGCTTTTTCGCTTTCAACAGCTGTAGCCCCGACATCCCTTGCGTCACCCCTGGCGTTTATGCCATCGTGGGCGCTGCATCTGCCTTGGCCGGCGTCACACGTCTCACCGTGTCGATAGTGGTCATCATGTTCGAGTTAACCGGCGCTCTCACCTACGTCCTACCCATCATGATCGCCGTGATGTTCTCCAAATGGGTCGGGGACGCCTTCTCGCGACGCGGCATCTACGAATCATGGATCCATTTCAACGGATACCCATTCCTAGATTCCGGCGACGAAGGAGGCGGCGCGCAACTCATCCCCGACATCGCCGCCAGTCAAATCATGACACGCATAGAAGACCTCGTCGTGCTCACGGCAACAGGACACACGATCGCCTCATTACGAGGCGTCCTAGACTCCTGCGAATACCGCGGCTTCCCCGTGGTCGATAATCCGCGAGACGCCCTGCTCCTGGGCTACATCTCCCGCGCCGAACTGACGTATAATCTCGCGGCGTGCAAACTCCCCCCGGAAACCGAAGCCTTCTTCAGCCATCAGCCCCTCGCGGACCCGCGCACAACTCTAGACCTCCGGCCCTGGATGGACCAGACCCCGCTCACCCTACCCAGCAGGAGCCCCCTCCACCTAGCCGTCTCATATTTCCAGAATCTCGGCGTCCGCTACGTCCTCTTCAGCGACCGCGGTGTCTTACAGGGTCTCCTGACCAAGAAGGATTGCTGGTATCTCCTCAACGGCGTCGAGGAAACTCGACGTACAGGGGACGACACAGTAGATGGGCCTGGGTCCGGGTCGGGTGGTATCAGAGTTAGCATGGCTACGAACGAACACGAAAACGATTACGACAACGAGATCGATCTTCTCGGCGGAAATGGTGGTAGAGATAGATTGGGACCAGAGTCTCCTAATGATGATCGTGCTAGTGGGATGTTATAGAGCGAGGTTTTTTTCTTCTTCATTTTCTTTTATCGTCGCATATTTCAATCAATATAAACCCAAGATCTTTCAGGAAGGGGAGTCTGGCGTCTTGTGTTTGTATATCTAGTCTTGTTTTAACCTAGAGTAGGTAGGTAAGGTAGGTAAGGTGCTTTTGCTATACAGGGAAATGGGACGATTAGATTAGTAGCTTGAGGTAAATTATTACCTATACGTTAATCAACATTGAGTTCAATCAGACAACTTACTTGCTGTGGGGAAAAAAAAAAGGGGGGGGGGGGGGGTTGAAGCTAGGAAAGCATGTTCAACATAGAAACCGAAAGACTCGGAAATCAAACCAACATCAGAGACAAGACTACAAGAGCAAACCATATCAACTTAAGGAGAGAGAGCAGCACCGCCACATTCAATCAATACCGAGTAGAATACCCCATCCGGTGTAGGCGAGATCTGCAAGTAAAGCACACACACACACACACACACTCTCTCTCTCTCTCTATATTCATACTTCGGGACATTTTTTGTCCTATCCAATATCTACTATTAATATCACATGGGGTAAGGAAGCGTAGCAGGCCTGCATGAAAGAAAAACGAAAAATCCACCACCACCTATGCATCGTTTTGATCAAACAAGAAAAGGAGAAATCGAGTTCCTCGATAACGGGAGGTCTTTCGTTTCTGGGCCAGTTTGCCCCGGGCCTCAAGTAGGTGATAATGTAATGTTTACGGCACGGATCATGTTTAATGTTCATGTCTGAGAGTGTGTGTGGATCCATCCCTCTTCAAATGAAATACGAAGCAAAAAGTGAGAGGAAAAAAAGGTGGTATCATCATTCTATTCCCCGCAAGCCATGACAGTAGAACCAATTGAACGCCGTAACGCAAATAAAGCACCTGATTTACCGTGAAAAAAAGATATATGTTTGAAACGCCGAGGAAAGTGATCCAGGGAGAATGCATCGACGTCGAAGTAGGGTAGTAAACAATATAAATACGTCTCCGTAAAGGAGAAAGTAAGCCGAAAAAGCTTGAGGAAACGTCTCGGGGACACTTCCCTGAGGCTCGTTGCGCCTTCAGAGACACCCCCCCCCCCCCCTCCCTCCTGACGACGTGACCCAAGTTGGCTCCTTTGTATTAGATCGTCTACCATATAGGTCCGTAATCTGTGCTACTCCTCTCCATTCGGGTCTTCACCACGCCGAGGGGAAAGAGAGCAGCCTATTTGATGTCTGTCGACCTATTATCTATCCACCCGCTAACTGTTTGCCCTTTTTCTTTGCCGTCATGACCTTTAATTCAAGATGGTAAAAGGATTTAACCGCTTTTGGTTTCTTGGGGTCCACCTTGGTCCGACAAACCGGACAGGGGCGTTTGATATCGTCAATGTATAGAGCGGAATGTAAACACTCGGAGCAGAATAGGTGGCCTGTGGGGTGAATGTCAGTAAATAGCAATGGACAATAGTAAGAAATCAGGTTACGTACCGCAATGGGTAACAGTAATAGCTGTAGTGTTGTCCATACATATGACACACTGAAACTTGCCCAGTTTCACCCGATTATCCACCTTGGGCGCCATGAAACTTTCAGGGACGGTATCGACGTTGGACAAATCGATATTCTCCACATCCCCGTCGAATAGGCTGTCAAGATCGCTATCGCTAAACGAAAACACATCGTCGTTGGAATCGGTCCGTCTTGATTTCGGTTGGCGACGACGTTCTAACGGGGTAGCAGAGGGCCGTCTTTTCCGGTCCGGAGGGTCATTGGCCGTCACATTCTGTCTTCTGGTTGTAGCGGGCATATTCGGTATCGGTCTCGACGAGTCTACACGAAGATCATGCGCTCCGAACTCGGGCTCCTCCTTGTAAATGTCCACCGTCCCTCCCTGCGTTGTCGACCTTCCTCTTCGGCTCGATACCTGTGGCATATTTCGGCCAACGGCGGGAAGCCCTCGTGGGTGTGAAGTAGGTAAGGCAGTCGGCGTTGGCGCTCTTGAACTGTCCAGCGGCGGTATCGATGGCGAAGAGAAGTCGTTGGCGAAAATCGCGAGATAGTCGTCGTCGTCGTCGCCACCGAGGCTCCGCCGATCCTCTTCTCTGGCCTGCGAGGGGTTCTGGTACTGAGGCACGCCTGTTGGTCCAATTGCGCCGGTCATAGGTGGCGGGAATGGTGGAAAAATGTACGGCGACGAAGGGGCTAGCCAGAAATACGGATCGTGGTTGTTGTGGTTGTTGTGGATATTGGGCGTAAATCCAGCCAGCTGCTGGTGGCTTCCGCGTGGGTCTGACAGGAAAGTACCGCCAAGGGGATTCCCACCATTAGCGAGCACAGTGTTTGGTTGGGCAGGAAAATTAAAGTTTGCGGAGAGCGCCTGGCCCGCCGGAGTCGAGTATTGCGAGGGTGTTAACAATGTCGGTTGAGGTATATTATCGGAATGAGGGAAGGGAGGGTGGAAAGTCGTTATCGGACTTATGAGGGAAGGATTAGTGGCAAAGAATGGCGTATTTGGGTCAGTTGGGGATGGCCCGGGTGGGTGATGATAACCGTTTGGGATGTTGTCGTCAGTAACTGAACCTCGATTGAAGTTGCTGTTTGGGATCTCTTGGGCACCTAAAGCGAATGAGTGACTGTAATATCCTCCCGTGTCGTTGTAACTACCCGAGTTGTTGTTGGTATTGCCGCTGATGTTGCCGCTGACGGCGCTGTTGTCGCCAAGGGAATTGTCGTCAGGATGCTGCGCTACTGACCCGCCTAAGTAGTTGCATAGGCCATATTTAGCGTTTTAGATCTCCACTAGGTTAGGTAACAAAAGGGATGCCAACTAGCTGCGAATCGGGGCTACGTGTAATCCGGCCTGGCCGCAACCAGGGACGGGAGAACTAGGTACTCGTAGATAACAAAGAGGAGATTGATAGAAAAATATAGGAAAGGTTGAGACGTTTTTATTTCGCAGACGGCGTGAAAGGATTTGAAAATGTGAAGTGTAGGGGAACGCGTGAGAAAATTATAGATACGTACCGCCGAAGTTTCTGGGATTGTCCATGTTGGAGGGGGAAATGTAGCCTTAGGTACTCCGCCTGCTTTTCCGTGTGTATTGGAACTTGCCGATACCTACGGCAAAGACCTCTGTGGTCTTTACCAATCCAGAGTGCTGTGGGGCAGACGGTCTTGAGTATGGAGTATCTTTTACTTTATTTTCAGAATCGGTGAAGCATCCTATGGCATGCCGTCGGGAAGGATGCGCTCACACTTCTCGGCTCTCGAAGTGTGGGAATCGAAAGACAAGGGAATAGAATATCCTTACTTATTTATACAAGTCCACCAGCAAGGAAAACCCCCAATCCTGAATTCCTATTGAGCCCGGGCTGACGTGAATAGGTAGTCCAGGCTACTGGCAATCCAACCTATCAAGGTAGAGGGATTAAGGATATAAGCAGAGCCTCGCTTTCTCCCATCTACACCCACGGACCTTATTTCACAATCTCCTGGTCAGAAGCCTTCCATTCAGGCTAGTCCTTTGGGGCCACGAGATGTTTGCTCCTTCCTACAACAAGGCCCTTATCGGGTTTACAATACAGGAAGGTTGTATGCCCTTTCCCTACAATCCGTCTAAACTTGAGGATGAGAATGAACGCCTCCATTGTCTTAGACTCTTAGTCGACTGGCAAATAACCCGTATTAGCACCGGCCGTATTACGAAAAAATTTGCCCAAGGTTCACCGCCTTGTATAACGTCAAAAAGCTTGCCGCAATCTCTGTCCGACTAAACAGTCCAAAAAGGCACAATGCCCCAGCTTGCCGGTTCCTGCCAACTGATTGCCAGGACATGATGAATGAAGGATTCTTCTTCGAGTTTTGCTTCCAAGTACCACAAATAGAGTGTCTGCTTGGTCCAAAGGCTGAAGAAGGGCACAGATGTGATGAAGGACTCGGTCAACGTAATAATCATCCCGGTTACATTCGCTTGTCTACATTACGTATGTTATGATGCATAACAAAGCTGGATTGACCAAGGTTAGTACCACCACCACATTATCGACTTTAAGTTTGTCAAGCCCCCTGCCTCGAGATTGGTCTCGCCACTCTCTGAATGGAAACGGAAGCTATGGTACAATAGACTCGTGAAGATACTACACTTGAACGAAATACAGAACGGAATATGCCACGCACTGAAATATCTTCGCCAAACATAAAAGCTTAGGTAATAAAGCGCTGAGATTGAGCTATACTTGCTTGATACGAGGGGGTTATTCACCCCACCACCCCACCACCCCACCACCCCACGCGGTCCGTCTGTCAGCATCATTCCTTCGTGCTTTACGTAAGTATGCAACGGCGCCTTGTTCGGGTGCCCCCGCCTGTCCATGTTTCACTTATCTTGTTAAAGAGTGTTGCCAAACTGCTAGGCTGAGCGGTATACAACGACTTCATCCCCAGCCGGTTCGCACCCCAGGAGACGCCTACAACTAAGTAGGTAGTCCCCCAAGACATGTGGCAAAGCTCATCCAGGCAGGATGCCAGCCCCCAGGCCCCAGCCTAGCCTCGAGACTTGGCTAATGAACTTCTGTGGTCACCTTCTTTTCGTATCTACTAGAGAAACACGGAACACTTTCTAGTTAGCAACATATCCCTCGGCATATCAAACGGATTTGAAAAGTAATACACTGTGCCATTCCCTAGCTCTCCCGTTTGTATAACTGATTGGTCTTCAACTCAAATAACCTATTCTCTATGGATGTTCCTGCCATATGGTAACTCAAGCGGATTTTGCTCGACGGCCACTTTGCTCGACGTCCACTGGACACCTCGATGGATTTTGATCAAACTTCAATTGCTCCGCTTGACATTATTTGTAAAGAGGACTGGTACATTGTTCAATGCGTTTGAACACTCGACGTTATACCACACTGTGGGACAGCATATCAACAAAGGCCGGAACTCCTACATGTATCGGAGGACAGAATCCTTTCCTGGAAGGCTCAACCATTGAATGCCGGAAAAACACACGTGTCTTTTGGGTACATGGCTCCTTCTTCTCGGCTTTTGCCACGTGACCTGCTCGACGTCCAGATCTTTGAATGGGGCGCAATAACAGACTGTTTAAGTCTCATTGTTGCTGTTTGTCTACTTAACGTACTACGTGCTCTAGAAAATCCGACGTCTCCTGGCATTTCTTTCTGGGAGTATTTACATTATTAATAGCCTTGATTTAGGTAGGTAGGTACTCAGGTACTGCAATACAACACACTTGTACTTGGCCTCTTATGTTCCGACTTTGCAGCCTTGTCCGACTTGCAAAATAACCTTTGCCCCAGGTTTGGTCTTTAACCGCCTAACATCTGCATTCCACTTATCCTTTGAGGCTAATTTGCATGTGTGTTTCTAGACAAGGGAATAGAGAAAAAAGGGCATGGCCTACGTGCATGGACTCTCACGTAGGTACTTACCTATGACGTACTTACCAGTAACCCAAGTACCTAGCAAGTGTAGGCTACCTCTACGTGGCCAAGTGGTCATGTTTCTTTGCTGCTTGTGTTGAGATTGTGCTTCAATTATGTTGCTGATCTCAATTGAGTTGTGTTGACGTTGTAGGTAAGGAAGGACTGCAAATCCTCTGGTGACGGTTGCTTTGACAGAGGAAAACACAACTAGAAATGTATGCAAAACTGCGATTATTCTGTTAGAGTCAAAGGTATCCGGGCATGTAGTTAGTTACCCTCTTCAAGCAGTGCAAGACGTATAATTGATATGCCGCATGGTGGCATTTAATTGTTAAGTGGCATTGTTAATCTTGTTTGTTAACAAAACACTAAGAGCAGGGGTGTATAGATCAAAAAAAAAAACGCCCTGTCTAAGGTTCTTATCAGGGACCTTAGCTACAGCGCGCCCAGCTTTCGCTACACGGGTATTTCTTTGCGGATGTGTTCCAGCACTGCTTCGCCTGCCTAATCTCCCCTTGCCACCTATACCTCAGAGATCTCGGGCGCCTTAGAAAGGAAGTTGGACATATGTAAGGGTGGGGGGGAGGGTGGGAAGCTAGAGAAACTGCAAACACCGCGTCCGGTGTCGCTTTTTCCCTTTCTTCCCCCTCTTCCCCAGACACTGTACAACTTCCCTTCCTAGGCCACCTGGGTCTGAAAGGTAGGGGTTGGGAGGGAAATCAAACCCAGCTGGATCCGTATCTGAACCTGCAACCTAATGGTCCTTGAGGACGAACCTCTACCACTAGGCCACTTGGCTCCTGTTATTGATATGCTAGGTTGCAAAGGTATATCTGTTTGGTTACAGGCCCTGGGGAGGTAGGGAGGTAAGGATGTAGGGATGTAGGGATGTAGGGATGTAGGGATGTACCATGGGTTAATGGGGGGGTTACCTAGGTACCTTGATACTGGCACGGCGGCACCCCTATTGATCATGTAGGTCTGTGTGGTTGCCTACATAGGTAGTGCCTAATGCTGTCTTATAGGACATGAGGTGTGTTGTGTTGATTTTCTCTCTAGTTGAAGAAGGGCTGACCTTGTCATGGTACAGTTCTGGTGAGTTTACCTTGATCATGAAGCTATATCAAACATCCATTTTCCCACCCGGTCCTTTCTTACATGACTCTGATTATGCTATTACTTAGTGTATATGTTCTTCTGCATATCAAATACGGGAGCCTTTTCAGGGATATCTAAGCAAAGTCATGTAAGCCTCCAACCCGCATACGTTTCATTGCTCGTAAAGGTTATTACATCTATCTCACAACCTAGCAAATTCTCCGATCCAAGCTACTCCGAGAGAAAAATCTGTAGGATACGGCTGCCATATATAGAGCATGGACATGGCTATGTGGTTTAAAAGAGTCTGCGCAGATATTACTACCTACAGTACCTAGGTGTCCCTCTCCTAAGATCACCGGCACTGGACTACCGCTTCTAAGGATTATTTGACAACGAACCCCTATTTACCACCGGTAGGCCATAAGTCTAAAGGGGATGCTATTAGAGTAGGAAGTGTTGTCGGATTCGATTATGTTAATACCGCCGCCCTCCTCTTTCAACCACGCGTCTATCTACACGTGATAATTTCTCCCGTTTCAGTTACAACCGCACTCACTAACCTACCTACCTACATAGCCCCGCATTGAGACGTATTAGTAAGATCCAGCTGATAGACGGACCTTCTAGATTTACTGGTCCTAGGAGATATGTTGATTACTAACCAATCCAGACAGTCTCCAAGAAAAAAAGAAAAAAGGGGGAAGGGAAAATACTGCCAAGTAAGCAACGGAATCGAGTTAAGTGATTGCAACTATTGGGCGAGTCTACAACTTTGGATGAAATTCATTTACTGATAGAAGAAAAAGCAAGTGTTTTTCCGGAGCTATTAAAAAGTCGGTAATCTCTATTGCCCGGCCTTACCTACCTACCTACCTACTCCCCTCATCCTGAATAAATAAACCAGACCATCGAAGTGAAGAGTACGAGGTAGACTTCTAAGATACTTAGGGAGAAAGAGGGGGGGGGGGGGGATATTCCCCTATTAAACCCATATCCGCCAGTACAAACATCATCTGCAGCATACCTAAGTAGGCACCAAGATACATAGATAGAATCTCCTTTACAAGAGACTGACCTAAGGTTAAGTAGTTACTACCTACCTAGGTAGTCATATTCTAGACCCTAAGCCTACTTTCACCATCAACAAGATGAGAAAACCCCCTCTGTACCACCATCCATAACCGGCAGGTAAGTTAGATAAGTAGGTTTCGGAAGTCCGTACGTCTTAACCCAGAACTACCTACCTACCTACGCTACACAGAGGTAGGTATTTATTGAAAGATGAAAAAAATCCCCCGATTGGAAGGGAACAGACGGGAGGTTGCAGGTAAGGTAATTCAATAATAAATATTGCCAGCTAAATGAAACAATGAGTGAGCTCGGTAAACTACCTAAGTACTTAACTACGCGGGTAAGGGCAGGATAGAGAGACAGATCAAATCGGATTTTTTTTTTATCATGCGTCCAGATCGCAATTAATATAGACAAGTAATAGGTAGAGCCGAACGGAATAAGACCATCACCGTGAACGCAAGGACGATGTCGAATTCTCAAATAAACCTATATCAACAGGTTGAAACTGAGGGGAGGGTCTTCTCCGCTTAACTGACTAGGTACCTACTTACTCCAGCACGATGAAGGGGGCGCAAACTCTAGGGTACAGCTCTCAAGAGCCGTCTGTAAAGGGGAAGAGGAGAGAACAGTCGTTATAATATTAAAGAGAGGCAGATAGATATAGTAGCCGGCACGATAGGTACCTAGATACGAGTATTTCGGGGAGCCCGAGAAAAAGGATAAAAATTCCCGCCGTCTGGTCAAAAGTCATCGTGTAGCCTCAGGTGCTTACCAAGGTATCACGCCCTACCTGACCGAAGATGTGCCGGTGCATATCTACCTACCTATCTACCCGGAACTCAAGACACAGGAGAAAACGTGAGCGCAGTACCAGCTGCAGAATCATCAGATGGTGATGGTGTAACACTAACAATACATCACCGATATCTAGTCTCCCCGCCCCCTTTCTGCAGATGTAAGACACACAGTGACACAAGATCCCGTACAACAAATGATAAGCCATCTATTTATATTAGATCTTAAGACGGGAAAGGATACGGACATGCAAAACCAAATTACCGGGAGAAGAGAAGGGAAAAAAAGACCATTTTTTGGTTCTTTTTTGTCTGAGATCTCTTTAGGATTACCCGCGTGGTGCGGGGATTTATAAGACATTGTTTGTTCCACTGCAGATTAATATCTGATGAGCGCTGTGTTGCTTTGGGAAGAATGGTAAAACCATTACCCGAGACCGAGGCAACAGATGACTTCATGATAATATCTCAGTCTCTTTCGCATCTGTACTTGTGTGTTATGTGAGGCAGTAGAAACATATTGTTGGCCCGTTGCTAGATTGCGGTTGCCCCCCGACCTCGACACCACTTCCGGTGGTTTCGAATGGATAGGACACGGCGCAAATTTGATGTCGTCCTATGTCCCGGGACATACAGTAGGTATTCAAAAAAAAAAAAAAAAAACTTGAGGGAGATATAACGAACTTCTTATTTGAATGAAATGACAGGCAGCCACCCTTAGCCCGCAGGTATATCTGTGTATATGGAAAATTAAATGCTTTGCGCGAGATACTATATCGTCCCTCCACATAATTCCGGAAGCCAGCTACTTCTTCAGATAGACTGGGGGCCTAGTCCAAACTGTAATCTCAATGTCCCCGTGAACACTTTGAAAATCGGTAGGCAAAAACGGAGCTCACTATAAACCCCGTAGTAGCCAGAGAAAGACCCAGGTACCAAGCACCCCTATAGCCTCTAAGTATGTCTTCTGCATCTCGGCCATTGCCATTGAAGCGGCTCTCAACAGTACCGGCGATGCCGAGGGCGAGGGCGCCACTATAGTTCACGACCGTGGTGACTAGACTGGCCGCGATGCCCTGGTGTTCAGGTGCCACGAGGTCCGAGAGCATGAGGGTGGCAGCAGGAAAGCTCAAGTCCATCCCCCATGTGATGATGATATTGCACAAGAAAGTCTGTAACCAGTAGGATTGGTGGATAGGGGTCGTAGCAATCAATGCAGTGCCAGCCGTAAAGGCCAGAAGCGCAAGTGCCATCACGACAGCCGGGCCGACGCGATGGATGATGAAACCTGTCGTCAAGGCGGCCGCGATTCCAGAGACAAATATGGGACTATGCCATGCTGTGGCCAGAAGCGGCGATGCACCCCGTAAGACTTCGTAGAATTCCCATATATAGTAAATGTAGATGCCGAAGCAACCCCAGCCGCACCCGAGAGCAACCAAAACGAAGGCAACCCCTGGGTTTAGCGCTTCGAGGGGTATGAGTGGTTTGCGAGCATGTTTTTCGACAGCGATGAAGACCATACACAGCACAACGCCGACTACCAACAAGGCTGATACGTATCCAGATCGCCAACTAACTAGCCCGCCTTGATTCACAGCCACGCTGATGAGAACCAAACCGGAGATACCGACTAGGGCGCCCAGGAAGTCGATTTCTGCACAATGACCGAGAAATCCCTTGTGGGTGGTAACATCTTCCTGGTGCTGGGGAGGTGCGGTAGGGTCTGGTATCAAGTATAAACCGGCCAGCGTCACGAAAGTCAATACAACCGCCAGGGCCCAAAAGGCATACGGCCACCATAGTAAGGCGAACAAACCTGTCACAGCCGGGCTTATCACCGCCGAAGCAGGGGCCATGGCACCAAAAATGGCAAACAACATGGCCTTGCGGGGCCCCGGAATGTACGTCACACCTAGGAGAGCGACACCATTAGGTACCATCAATGCCGGACCGATGCCTTGTAGCACGCGAGCGAGTAGGAATGTTTGGTAGCGTGCCTCGATGGGGGCGAATATGGAAAAACCTGCAAGCAGCGAGAACAAGGCGAACCAAATATTTCCGATGAGGAACAGTCGCTTATAACCGTAAATATCCCCCAGTCGTCCGGCAAGAAGGATGAATGTTCCGGTCGTGAGGCCATATCCCGCCATCAGCCATACTAGCTGTGCCGGCCGGGTGACGTTTAAATCGTCTGCTATGAGCTGCAATATGCAAAGTGCTTGGTGGAAACCACAGTCTAGCCACAATAATTAGATGGGTGAAGCACGTGTCTGCGCAGAGGATCGAGTAAGAGCGGGGAGACTGGACATGATAGACGTTTGAAGGGCTAACCTACGAGGGGTGAAGTTAGCTGTCGAGACAATGGCGAAGAAGGCCAGTTCATGAGCGATAGTCATCGGCTTCCCGAGAAACAGGCAAGCCCGAGGGTCACGTCCATGATTCTTCTCCATGTCGCTATTGCTGCTACTGCCGCTGCTGCTGCCTGTCGTAATCTCGTCGCCATCACCGTTGCCACCCCTTCTCACAGCGCCAGGACTCGTCACTTGGTAGGATGATTGTAACGTAGGGGTTGCCATAATGTGGACTTGGACTCCCTGTGTCGACTTTTGGAGGCGCGTATTTGTCGGGCCCCTCCACGTGTTTAAGTTGGTACGGCATTTCTCGAGGTAGTCGCCACGCGCCTTCTCGGATATATGTAGATGTAGGAATCCATCCCACGGCGCCTACTGGGTACAACGGTACCTGAGTAACTTGCCATGACCGCTGTGCCCCACGAGATTATTTTGGCTGGATATTCTTGCGACACTTCACGGCCGTACCAATAGAAAGCCCGAAACCAGAAAAGACGACGATGGATAGCTGTTGCCACTGTCGAGAGCATCTCTGTGGAACACTCAGTGCAGGTCAGAAACTGAATTGTGCAACTATCCTCTGCATTTCGCCATGTGAAAATAAAAGATCTGAACCATGGACCACACCCGAGTCGTCTTATGCTGCGCGCATATCGTACATATGCAAGTTTATATGCGGCACCGGGTTAATACTGGGGGATTCAAGGGAGAATGGCATCAAACCGGGACTCAGGGGGTCGAAATCCGGACCTGCATAGCCGACTCTTCAGCTACATGCATATGGGAACACGATGCAGAAGGTCTGCGCCGCGTTGCGAATGGTTTCGGAACGGAATAGATATATCGTTTCGGCTCTGACCGTAGGGGCGGGGATGTCGCGCGACTATCCGAAATGTTTAAGATGGAGCACATCATCCGGAGAAACCTTCATGTTGAAGTATGAGGATATCGACATCACCAGGGAGCTGTTCATGACTCCCCCACCGGTAGCGGTAGGCTATGGACTGTTACGTATGTACTTAGTGTTGGTCTTGACTCTTGACCCCCGCGCCGTGGTAGCCAAGTAACCTGACCGAAGGAATTATAGAGCCTTGGTTAAACGTTGACACAGGTCTTGAAGACGTGAGTATGATTTCAGCAGTCAAAGCTTATCTGGAACCTGGCCGCGCTTCTCCTCACATTGCGGTGACACAATAGATGCAGGATCGATGTAGGTGTTTCGTCTTACAGGATCTTGAGTGGCGTGTACGGTGTCACTGTGGGTGAAAAGTGAACACCACGCTAAGATGAATTATAGGATGTTCATTCGGCGACGTACGAGTGGAGTAGTCAGGTGTATATGTAATCACATTTCTAGGCCATCTACTCGGTGCTACGTAACGTCCGAGTACGTGTAATACCTACGTGTAGATGGAGGGAATTGAGGTAGGCACGTAGGTTAGGTAAATGAAGGTAGGTTGAAGGAGGTACGAGCTAGGTAGAGATCGCAAGGAAGAGTCAACAGTTGTATGCCAGCTGCAACCTGTGTAAGCTATGAGGTAAGGTTAGTGCAATTGTGGATGCGCTTGTAGGTAATCAAGTGGGGCTCTTAATTCGCCAGTCACTTCAGCTCCCGCTCGAATCAGCCTTGGCAAATGGTCCAAGGGGCTCCATCACGCAAGAAATCTTATCGCTTTATTACATGAATCCAACCATTGCTTCGTCCAACGCCCTTCAGACGCCACGCCATGTTCCTGGCTGTAAGGTAGCGATGCTACACAATGCCGGTAGCTGCGTACGAAGCGCATCGAATACCAACTTTGCACGTCTAGCAAAACACCACGCGCAATGTCATGCCTTGCCTCTACCCTTGCGCTTGACCGCACTGTCCCAGGCCAGACGGCAGACTACTGCAGCTGCGACTGTCGCGCCGGTCCCAGACTACAGCTCGTCTCATGCTCGCCATAGCAGCCTGGCCGGTCAGTTTGAAGATGCGGGCTCCCATATGTGAACACCCCTCTAACCTATCGTAGTTCCGTCACAAGCCCGATTCAACGAGATAGGAGTGCAACACCTAAGCTCCCATGTGTACGAGCAAATCTTCCCAAATGGTAGCAAGCCTCCGCCGAAAGAGCTCGTAGAGCTGTCCAAAGATCATCTGCGACGCCATAATCTGCTGGGGAAGAATACCGACAATACCGCGCCCATTGCGTTCGACGTTCCGCCGCTACAGGGAGACACGCTAGACGAGCATTTCCATAAACTCGGCCTTGACTGCGCCGAGCCCTTCCTAAGCTATGCGAAGCAGTTTGCGATACAGAATGCCCCGGCCCGCCCGACCAAATGGATAAAGCGGAGTGGATGGACTAGATATCCTGCGGATGGCTCCGAACCAACTCCCGTGGATGCTCCCCTCGAGAATATGCTTTCCTTTGACGTCGAAGTGTTGTGGAAAGAGAGCTCATATGCCGTTATGGCCTGTGCGATGAGCCCAACCGCTTGGTATGCATGGCTATCCCCTTGGCTATTGGGCGAATCCGAGACCGACAAGCATTTAATTCCCATGGGTGACCCAAGTCGCGAGAGGATCATTGTGGGCCACAACATTGGGTATGACCGTGCTAGGATCCTCGAAGAATACGACTTGGAACAGACGAGGAACTCCTTCTTGGATACCATGTCTCTACATGTCGCAGTCAACGGCATGTGTTCTCAGCAGCGGCCGACATGGATGAAACACAAGAAGAGTAGGGAATTGCGCGACAAGATAGCAAAGGAAACCAACGACTTGGATCTTGCAAATATTCTGGCAAGCGGTACTTTACGAGAAGACGAAGAAGAACTCTGGGTGGAACGAAGCTCGATTAATTCACTGAGGGACGTTGCCAAGTTCCATCTAAAAGTCACCATTGACAAGGGCATCCGAAACGACTTTGGTCAGTTGAACTGTGAGGGCGTCGTAAATAAGCTGGATGAGCTCCTGGACTACTGTGCTGCAGATGTGGCCATCACACATCGAGTTTACAAGATAGTCTTCCCCAATTTCCTACAGGTTTGCCCCCATCCCGTCAGCTTCGCGGCCTTGCGACATCTCTCCTCCGTCATCCTACCCGTCAACCGATCTTGGGATTCCTACCTTGCAAATGGAGAAGCAGCCTACCACAAGTTGTCCGACGCTGTTCAGGAGCGACTGGTTGGCCTTGCAGAGAAAGCAGCGAAATTAAAAGACGATGAGCAGGTGTGGGGCACAGATCCATGGTTGAAGCAACTCGATTGGTCTGGCCAAGAAATCAGGATGGTGAAGGGCAAGAAGAAGTCTGATCCACCTAGGCCTGCGGCCCGGCAGAAGAAGCCAGGCATGCCACGATGGTACAAGGACCTGTTTCCCAAGCTCGAAAGTCCTATGAACCTATCAGTTAGGACACGTATAGCGCCTCTCTTATTGCGACTTGCCTGGGATGGCTATCCCTTGCACTGGTCTGATAAGTATGGCTGGACATTCAGGGTACCACTCGAGGATGCGGCAAAGTACAGTGAAACGCAGCTTGTTCGATGCGACTTTTCCGACGAAACTGTAGAATCGTTGAAGAACGACAACAAGGCTCTATATTTCAAGCTACCTCACAAAGATGGCCCGACTGCGAGATGCGGTAGTCCGTTGGCCAAGGCCTATCTTCCTTACTTTGATAAAGGAACGCTCTCGTCCGAGTATCCGTACGCTAAAGAAGCCCTCGACATGAACGCGTCGTGCTCTTATTGGATTAGCGCCCGAGATCGGATCATGTCGCAGATGGTTGTTTATGAATCGGATAGAGACCATGCCAGCAAGAAGGCCTCAGCGGACGAGAGTGGATTTATCTTGCCTCAGATTATCCCCATGGGGACCATCACCAGAAGGGCGGTAGAAAATACTTGGTTGACAGCAAGTAATGCCAAGAAAAACAGGGTGGGATCGGAACTGAAGGCTATGGTCAAAGCGCCTCCAGGGTATTCATTCGTCGGTGCCGATGTCGATTCGGAAGAGCTATGGATTGCCAGTGTTGTCGGCGACGCTACGTTCAAACTCCATGGTGGAAATGCGATAGGCTTCATGACTCTCGAAGGGACCAAAGCCGCAGGCACCGACCTGCACTCCCGGACAGCTTCTATCCTCGGCATTACGCGAAACGATGCCAAGGTATTCAATTACGGTCGTATCTACGGCGCCGGACTAAAGTTTGCCGCCACACTATTGAGACAGTTCAATCCCAACTTGTCCGAAAAGGAGACGCTCACTGTCGCTGGCAAGCTCTACGCCACCACCAAGGGCACGAAAACTAACCGGAAAACACTATACAAGAGGCCGTTTTGGAGAGGTGGCACCGAGTCCTTCGTCTTCAACAAGTTGGAAGAATTCGCCGAACAAGAGCAACCGCGGACGCCTGTCTTAGGAGCCGGTATCACGGAAGCACTCATGGGCCGCTTCATCAGCAAGGGAGCCTACCTCACTTCACGTATTAACTGGGCAATTCAATCCTCGGGTGTCGACTATCTTCACCTTCTCATTGTCTCCATGGACTACCTGATCAGGCGCTTCAATATCAAGGCCCGCCTGGCCATCACCGTGCACGACGAGATTCGTTACCTGGTCAAGGACGAAGATAAATATCGGGCCGCCATGGCTCTCCAAGTGTCCAATCTCTGGACGCGAGCCATGTTTGCTCAACAAGTCGGCATCAACGACTTACCACAAGCATGCGCATACTTCTCGGCCATTGATATCGACCACGTCCTTCGAAAAGAAGTGGATATGGACTGCGTAACGCCCAGCCACCCGACTCCCATCGACCCCGGTGAGAGTATCGATATCACACAACTTCTGGAGAAAGGAAGAGATGCCCTGCTCGACCCAGCTATCGTCCCCGAAAAATACGCCCCCCAGGTCAAGGATATCCCGTATACGCCCAGAGTTCCTGTAATGGAAGCTTTAGCCATGACTCAGGATCCGAAAGATCTCAGCTTCTTAAAAGCTCAGATCACAAACGACGAACAAGAACTCCGCGACATTCTCAAAGCCCAGAGGAAATCTTCCGGTCCGACTTCGAGTGGCGGGTTGGGCGGCGAGCCTAGGAAGCCAAGATCGAGGACTGTACTACCTTATAGTTCACAAGCCCAGCTTATGCCGCAAATCTACGAACCATTCGAAGCCAAATTCACCTCGAAGCAGCAGCCCTTTAAAAATAATGAGTGGGGATTCGAAAAGATGCCGCCGCCTTCTGGACCGTGGCGGAACTCGGGCCAGAGGCAACATTACTGATTTGTATTATAACACTGAAAACATTCGACACATATTCCTTTTGTCTACCAACCATCTACACACACTGTACGAACAGGGATCGGGCGCATCGGGTCTATGCATTTGATCGGTTTGGGGCTGCATTAAAAAAAGTATCTCGGGGGTGTTTATGAGGGCGTCCGCGGTTTTTAAATAATGGAGCAATGCGGAGTATGTACGGCACAAATGACTAATATAATTATACGATTTGAATTATGATTTTGATGTATAGGTACCTAGTATAGCTTGTTCTTCTCGCTTACATAACATTTCCCGTTCAGGACCTCAAGTCATGGCCATGATTGACACTCAGGTAGATCAAGGTAACCCCCCTCTACCTGAACCACGACTGCCGATCCAGAAGCTTCACCATATAAAGTTTTTTTTGGTTATTTAAGACGCTTAGCCCGAAGCAAGGCGGAGAAGACCGTCCATATCACCGTTCCAGACCTCGGAGTCGCCACCGTAGGGGTAGGCATCGTTGTACTGCCAGAAGGAGTAGAAGGGCCAGCCACCAGGGGGGGTGCCGGCGGCGTCGGCGTAGTGGGCGAGGACGAGGGGGTTGGTGTCGATGAAGGCGCTGGAGTCGCCGGTGCAAGAGGCCCACCACGAAGGGTTGGTGTACAGCAGGGGGTAGACGCCCGTGCTGGCGTGGTAGGTGTCGCTGAAGTCCTTGATCCAGGCGACGGCGTCGGCGGCCGAGAGCACGCAGTCACCCTCGAGATCAAGCATGCCGGGCAGGGTGATTCCGTCGCCGGACCAGCCACCGCCGTTGGCGAGGAAGTACTGGGCCTGGGTAGCGCCCGAGGTCGAGTCCAAGTGGGCGTAGTGGTAACCGCCGCGGAGCAGGCCGGCGTTGGTCGCGCCTACGTAGTGGTCGCTGAAGGTGGGGTCAATGTAGCCAGTTCCTTCGGTGGCCTATAATTATTTTGTGTTAGAGCAGGTTAGGTTACCTAGTCCATCATCCATCTAATCCAATGGGGGGGCGGGGGGTTTTTGGTTATGGTTATGGTTATGGGCTTGGATTGTAGTATTTTTCTTACCTTGATGATGACGAATCGGGCGCCATCAGCATAAGCACCGGCAAAGTCCACGCTGGGCTGGTAGCTCGAGATATCGAAGCCTTGAACCTGGGCCAGGGCGCCGTGGGCGAAGCCCAAAAGGGGAACGAGATACTTCATGGTTTTTTGTTTTTGTTTTGATGGGGCTTGTGGGTTTGGGATTGACTTTTGGTTTGATATACCAGGAAAAGTCTGGTTTTTCTGGAACCAAAAGATGTTGATCGTTCGAGGGGAGTTGCTGATCTTTATACTCGTTCTTTCTCTTCTTTTCTTCAGCCCGTCGTCCGTAGGCATGATCGTCGATGTGAGGTAGGTATGTTCCGGCCGCCAAGATCTAGGTAAGTTGATACGACGATCACTTCACCTGAATCCAAAGAAACACGCAACAACAACAACGTTCCGCGCTCCATGATATGCAGACTAACACGCTAACCTAGGAGGTCGGCAAGTGTAAGGTATACCGAAGCGCGAGATACCTATCTATGCCCTAGTTTGATGCCTGCTGTTTGGCTTGTACGTACGTGTAGATAGATAATGCCCATCATCATCACATCAACAATGGAGCCTTTGCTGCACGGTAACCGTACCGGTACCCGCCGGAGAATGTAACCCCAACGGCATTGCTGGATTAGATAGATAGATAGATTAGTTAGACACAACTGCTTTGCGAATACCTAGTCAGTCGTCATACCACGTAGAACTTGATAGTCCAGCTGAAAAACCCCCATGCATATGAAAAAGCATGTTTTGCATGGGTACCTACCCTAGACGTTGAGAGAGATCATCATCGCCAGTATCCGTATAGGGCGTATGTGGCGAGTTCCACTTCTGGAAGGCGTTTAAGAAAGTTTTCGTTCCTTCCTCTTACAAGGGGCTTGCTTCAATCTTTTTCTTGTTTGGAGGTAGGTTATGCATTGGTTGTTCATACGGAAGCTACATCCATTTAAGCTTTTAGGTGGCGCTCACCTGCCGTGTGGGGAATGGTGTTTGGGGGCTCGGTAAAGAGGATGTGGATGTGGAATGTTGGGGGGGGGGGGGGGCGGATTCGTTCCGTCCTTTTTTGTTTGGGGGGGATACGAGTAAATGGATATTCTCCAATGACGTACATGTTTGTAGGATTGGAAGTTTTCTGTGTAGTACGCGAATCTATCTAACCGTTATTGAAAGATGGATGCATTCTTCATCTTTACTTTGGAATCCTTTCTTATTTACCCCAGCTTTTATCTAGTCTAGGATTGGGATCTCAAAGTGAAAATCGCCCAGAGGATTCGGAACTTGCGGCATATATCTACCTAAGCGAGAAGCCAGAGGCGGATTTTTCTTTTTTTTTCCACACTATACCGTTTGTTTTGATGTTCGAGTATAATGTTTGCGGCCTTCTTGAAGCTCATAACGTGTACGTGTACACGTACGTGTAGGTGTGGGAAGCACCAAGACATTGTTGCACAAGCGAGGAAACGAACGAACCAGGACCGTCATGCAGCAAGCAAGCAAGCAAGCAAGCAAGCAACCCACGAGGGAAATATCATGAAACGTTGGGCTTTCCGCTGCACAATTGCCGAGGGTTTTTCCCCTTTCGGTCGGAGACCTTGCAGCTTCTCAGCTTGACTTACCCCTTGCCATTGGGTTGGGAGGTAAGGTACTAGTTACCGTACTACCACCTGCCGTAAACTCACCTCTGCGAAATCGGTTGCCCCCTGCTACATTATCTCTGAGCAAAGGGCAAAAGTATCGACCCCAAACGAAAGAAACAATCTACGAGATCTGATAAGATATGTTGAGTTTAAGTTTATAGGGCCGATTAACCTTCCCATTTGGAAGAGAGAGAGAGAGAGAGAGAGAGAGAGAGTGTGGCTTCACTTGTGATAAGCTTAGTTGCTTGCAAATCAAGAGTTTTTTGTCCATCCATCTAGCCGCCACGGACAAGAATGTATACAGGTTTGGGGGTAGCAACGCGCTTCGCCTGCAAGTTTCTTGCAAGTTTCCCCCCTCGTCCGACAACGACAGCGGAATGAAATTTCACGATGAATAAAATAAGGAAAGTCACGTCACGTCACAGATGAAAGTATAAAGTTCATCTCGGCAGCGAAATCTACCGAGATAGGGCGGTACACTTTTGGCCAAGCATCGTTTCTAGCAGGTATTACGTCACTTCCGGCGGACTGGTTTTTTTTTCTTCTCTTCTTCCTTTGGATTGCTTACTCCTAGATTTGAATTTTTCTGCGTGTCATGGTAGATAAGAGAGACGAGGATGTGATAGATGGATTTGAAAAAAGAGGTTAGTCTTGTTGCATGATACGTCTACCGGTGTTAACCTCTGCGCGATCTTTACAAAAATGCCGAGCTGGGGGGTTTGTGTTGTTAGGTGTCATATCTTCACCATGACAAAAAACATCGACCCTTTATCTTCATGCTTCCATTATCTTCTCTGGAGGCTTTGAAATCCGTTGATTGCTTACCTCAACTACAACTTCCGCATCCTTGATCTAGTTTAAACCATCGCCGGGTATACAAAGTTGTCCGGATTGATGTCCGGTTGATATGGCTGCTTTCACTCTGGACCGGGAAAGTACAAGTCAACCCATCTCAACCATCCTTAAGGAGATGGTCCGGGAGCTCATTTTAAAGACGGATATATCATCAATGGTGTTTTGCTTTCACGGTTAGTTAGGTAAGGCTAGGGAATTCCTCATTCCGGACGATCCCGGCGACAACCAAAGGTTGCACTTATTGATGAATGTTAACTTCACAAACGTCAATCTACGATTGTAGAATAGGGGCAAGATGTAAAGAAGGTATGGTCATGTGACGTGGCGGGGTTCGGTCAGTGTGACTACCTCCGAATCGTCGTGGGGAGAAATAGTGCACTATCAAGATGCGGCCGGCTGATAGACCGGACATGCCTAATAACAGAACAAGAGGTAGTGCCCATACATTAGGGATACATCGATTGGGTGTACCATTGACAAAGTTGAAATGACTGATGACTGCTGACTGCAACCTCTTCAGACCATATACAGCCAAACCCCCTTTAGCCCTTACAACTCTCTCTCTGTCTACCACCCTCATATCATATTCTTATGATTCTATGGGTTTCCGCGGAGCAATCTTGACATTCAACGGCGACTTTTCCCACAGACTATAAATCTTCTGGTTCTCGATCCAGTTTTCGCTATCCTTCTCAAGACCCAGGAAATCAAAGTTCCAGACCAAATGCGACAAGATCAAGCGCATCTCGGCCCAAGCCAGACTAGACATCTCAATCAGTACACACGTGCATACAAAGTTGGGATGTGGATCGATGTTAATTTTTCACTTACTTCTTCCCAATACAATCTCGCGGCCCGGCACTAAACGGTCTAAAAGCAGCCTGATCATCGACGGAAAACTCTTCCGGCGCATCCTTCATCCAGCGCTCCGGGATGAATTCGAGAGGTCGGTGATAATTGGCCGGATCGCGTCCAGAAGCCCACAGATTAACTGTTATGCTCGTCTGCGGCGGGACGACCTTTCCGGCCACTACGACGCTCTTGTCTTTGGTCGTGCGGAATAAAGAGTCCGGGGCAGGGGGGTAGAGACGGAGACCTTCTTTCAAGACGCAGTTGAGATGTTCGTGTTGTTGGAGTTTCTGGTTGGTCATTTCCGATTCCCGGGGGAAGTCGGTGCGGATGGAGGTTGTTAATTGGGATAATATTTTGGGGTTGCGAAGGAGGAGATACATGGTTCCCGAGATCATGGTCGCGGCTATAAAGGGGGATGGGTTAGAAAGCAGGGAAAGAAAAAAAAAGGGGGGGGGGAAAGGAGTGAGTGGGTTAAGGCGACTTACTCGTCTCGCTCCCGGCAATGATGAAGACGGTAGCTGCCATTTCCAGTTCGGCCTTGGACATTCTGGTAGACGTGGACAGGTTAGTACTCGTATATGTGCAACCAAAAAGCCTACCTAGGTTAGGTTATACGAATGAATCATAACTCACCCTTTCCCATCTTGCTCATTATGTCTCAACATATACGACATGAAATCCGGCTTATCGCTCGTCCTCGCCATCCTCCTCTTCGCAGCCTCGGCCCCAAACGCCACAGCATTCGTCCTCTTCTCCTCCATCTTCTTGGGGATACATTTCAAAGCGGCTTTAATCAACGGCGCAGGAAGTCTGAGAACTTCTCTGATGAACGTGAACGCTTTGACTGCCGTGAACATGGTACTAAGCCAACTATGTAACTCATGCGTATCCAGACCGCCGAATGTCTCGCCGAAAGATAAGTCCCCGATGATGTCCGTAGTTAGGAAATTGACCCATTTGACGAGATCGACGACGCCGTCTCTTTGGGGAGCCGCGGCCTCGTTTCGGAGACATGTGATGAATTTCTGGGTGAATTCTACCAGGTATGGTTCCTGGAGGAGGATTGCTTTCTCGGAAAAGGCGTGGGCTTGGAGTCGACGCATTCGTCGGTGGTCCACGTCATCGGCTGTGGACTGTTGTCCTCAACAGATTAGTATAGCGTGAGGATATATATATATGTACATATAGAAGGGGTTCTTACTTACGATATTTATAACGGAACCGGGCATGTTGACGTAGATTTTGGGATCTTTGGGAAGATTCCCGCTGCCGCTTTCATTCGACTGTCGTAGTGCATACACGTCTAGGTAGATGACGCGGCCATATTTTAATTAGCTTGCATGAATCCCACAAGAGTAAGGTAGGTATGTATGTATGTATGTATGTAAAACTGACCATTCCATGCTTGTCCCGCCGTATACGACAATGTATCGGGAGCTATGCGGACAACCTGGCCATATTTGTCATGAAGGGCTTTATTCCTATGAGTGGCGTCTCCCCGGAACAATGAGATCGTATAAGGGAGACGGCTAGCTGCGCGAAGCCGCGGGCCGGGATATGTCCGGAGCGGGTGGAAATAGACGTTGTACAAGGCCCGATACAGGACATATGCAACGGCCTGGGGAAATGGGTGGTTGGGTAATTAGTCAACATGGACGGATGATGAGTTGGGTAAGATGGATGAAAGAGAGGATATATGTTGTTGAACAGGAGAATTGATTGATAGGATTGACTGAGTAAGACTGGGTGGGATAGGTATGAGTTAAGCACGAACCGTTCCGATGAGTATCCGCAGAGCCGAGAGCCCGGCCGAAGGCGGGGAGGGACGGTCCATGACGGGAAGTTGAACTGCCTGGCTCTAGAATGACGATTGGTGAGGGTAGCTTGGGGGCCCCTTGTGCATCTCAAAGCCTATTATTGGATCTATGTGAGAAATATGCGATGGAGTTTCCCCGTTGTCTGGGCGGAAGCACTCGAAGCTGGTTTGTTGGTTCAGATTGACCAGATCTGTAGGATTTGAAGCTGTTATGCCAAGACAGTGTGTAGTAAAATCATCTAGTATATGCATAACTTGGCATGATCAGGCAGGTGTTGCCTTTACCGAGGTCCCAGAATGGTCTAACTACATGTAGACATACTCGTAATTCAAGGGTTCCGGCAGACAGGCTGTGTTTGTGTTTATGAGTGCAGAGGTGTTGTGATTGATTGTTCACCTCTTGTTCACAAACGGATCTAACATCTACTTGGCACTCCTATGCTTAGGTGTTCTTTGTGTGATACTTTTATTTTGTCTGACAGCTGCCCTCCCCATCCACGTAGATTAGGGGTTAGGTTTTCAGGTCAAGTGGCAAGTTACAGCATCGTTTCCTAGCCAATGATGTGTTGACTTGGCGATTTAATCAGAGAAATACACAACCCCGATTTACATTAAAAGTATTCTGTTTATAAAGGTAGGTTAGGTTGAGTTTTGGTTTTTGGTCTTTGCATAAAATCAACGATTCTCTACAGCTTCCCAGGTTGCAAGTCTTGGGTATTTGACAAGTTTGTCCTCAACCTCAACCTCAACCACTTTCCCTTCATCAAACTCTAGCGACTGGGCAGGATAGTATCCCCGCTGATTAGCAACCACTCTCTCCCCCGTCCTCTCATCCACATAATCGCAGTTATAATGCGTGTGTCCAAAAGCCCAAAGCACAACATCCCGACTCCGCCACACCACACCACACCACACTTTTACTCAGATCTGTCACAAACCCACAATTCAGTTCACCGTTCTTGAACCGGGGGGTTTGACGAGCACTCCTCTACAGTCGGGCTATAGTGCGTTCAGGACGACAATCTTCTTCTTCTTCTTCCTTCCCTTGTCATAAGGACACCTGCTCGTTTAACCAGGTCAGATGGCGCTGGAAGGCAACATTGTGATCTTGAACTGTCCAGTTCTTTGTCAGGTAAAGGTCGTCGACGCGGAAGCTCACGACTTCTTCGGATTTGGAGGGTACTTTCAAGAAGAGCGTGCAGCCGGGAATGGCAATTTTCTCATTCCCTATAGGGTAGACTCTGCGATCTAGTATGACGAGTTTTCCTAATGAAGAAGAGGAAGAAGAGGAAGAAGAGGAAGAAGAGGAAGAAGAGGAAGAAGAAGAAGAAGAAGAAGAAGAAGAAGGTGATGATGATGTTTGACGCTCTTCAGAGATCCGCTGCTCAAAGGTGCGCTGAGCATTGCTTCTTTTGCGGCGTCCCATGTCGTGTGCCATGGTTCATGCCACATGGTTCCCGAGGACGAGGAAGACGACTTGGAACTTGAATAGATGTCTACGGAGAAAGGAAAAAGTACTCTTCCTTGTGGATTACTTAGCCGATATCTCCTAGTACCCTAGGGCGAGGTATGGTGCTTTAAGGTTGATAGTGAATATGTCGTAAGCCTTTGGGCCTTCCAGGTGGATGGCTGAGACGATTTGTATGTCCACCATGGTAAGGGCGAGTTCCTCATCAACATGTATGATGTACCATCCATCATCGGCGTAAGTAGAAACACTGCAGGAAGTCTATTATACCTGTGCTGCATCTAAACACAGTTCAACGGTATCGACTTTATTATTCCACATGACGAGATAAGTCTTGCTGTTGATACACCGAAAAGCAACATCAGTTTCCAGCCCTGTCGGGATCTTGATGCTTGCATTGTGTCAGGGGATAGAAGCCCTTCCCATGGCCTTCTTTTTCATGTGCACATCCCAGGGACAGAACTCGATGTGTCGGGCCTCGGCACGCTTGCATTTGGAAAACACCCTGGGTTATACCTCCACCGCCTGTCCCCATCCGTAACATGGCCGTTAACCCAAGCCCTTACTACCTCGAAGCCTCTTCTCCTGAATACCCCCTTGGCGCCCTAGGCACGTACATGGCGTCGGACATCTTGCTAGAGGAATTGATCCAGCTGGCAAGTAAGTATAAGGAGGGCTATTGCCATTACTTCCTCAATATTATCTCGTACATGTCAGAATATACCTTTTGAGAATGGCTTGATCAATATTGATCTCCTTTTTAAACCCTGTTGTTCTTTCTGAGACAAACAAAGCCATAGCAAGCAACCTTCCGGTCCTACACATAATGAATATAGTAAGTGTAAGTTAAATGTTGATAGTAATACGGGATCACATGTTATCAGGGTAAACTATAACGCTTGTGTTGTTAAAGTCTATAGAGCTATGGCTGCTATGTCAAGTTGTTGCACCTGTCTTCTGACTAGCCCTTAGATTAATATTAATATGCATATACAGCCGTTATTCGGATATTAACGCTATGCACATACAAACGTGATGCGGATAACAACACAAACATTATCTAGATACCAACATTATGCGCATATAGACGTTATCCGGCTGCCTACTCTATGCCCTTATAGACATTTATCCGGATATTAACGTCATGCATATAGAGACGTTAATATCAGTTTACAAAGGACATTATCACAAGGTAAAGGCACCAGTCAAGGTGTTTTCTATGTTGTTTTTATTCAGGCCGCCTTATTCACCAGGCAGCTAAAAAGGGCCAGACAGGCCACCACACCACACCACGCACAGGACAAAACCACCCAACGCCAGCAAAACCAGGGACACCAGCAGGGCCGGCACCACACCCAGCGGAAAAAAACAGAAAACAGAAAAACCAGCGCAAAACTACCACCGAAAACCAGCCCAGCCCAGCCCAGCCCAAACAAGCAGGCAGGCAGGAAGAAAAACCACCAGGGGCGAGGGGGACCAGGAGCCGAAAAACGAAGAAGAAAAAACAAAACCAGCCGAGCAGGAACCGAGAAACCGAAAACAGGCGAGCAGGAACCGAAAACCGAAAACCGAAAAAAACCAGGGCAAAGAACAAACCTCACCTACTGGCGAGGAGGAATCTCGACGAGCCGAGCTCGTCCCACACGGACAGCTCCTTCACCTTCTCCACCCTCCTCCTCTCCCTCCTCCTCTGCACCTTCGACCTCTGCGGAAGAAGAAGGATTGTTGCCAGGAACGGCAACGGCCACGCCGAAAACGACAGAGGGAACACCACCACCACGAGCGACGACGACGGACACGGGAGACGAGCCGACGGGGCCCGAGGAGCGCGCAAGGGACAGGGTCGAGAAACTCCAGCGGCTCTGTAGCGCTGGGAGAGGGGTCGAAGGGCCAGGACCGGAACCAGAACCAGAACCAGAACCAGAGCCAGGGGCAGCGGAAACCGAACCAGAACCAACGGACGACTCGGACCACCGAGACTGGTTCTCGGCAGCGGGGGCGGGAGGGGCGGGGGCAAGGGGAGCAGAGGCAAGGGAAAGGGCAAGGCCGGCACCAGATGAGCCCGTGAGGGTCTCGTAAGCTTCATTGCGGTGACGAACCGCTTCTCCGTCCTCCTCTTCTTCCTCGTCATCCATGGCCATGATGACGCCGGCCAGGCGGGAGGTTAAAATCTGGACCTGAGGTCCACGAGCCTCTCTCGGCTCCAGGGGGTTATTTTCGACATCGATGTCGATGTCGTCAGAGAACACCTGTCCTCCTCGACGAGAGGGGGACGGCGGGGCGAGGCGGCCGAGGCGGGTGGTAAATGACGCCGCTTGTGCGACGCGGAGCTCGTAGTCGGCGGGGCGGGCCATGGCCGAGGGAAGCAGGCCAGGAGGGGGAGGGGGAGGGGGAGGTGGGGACGCCTCTTGCGCCGGAGTGGTCGGGTCCAGGGCCCGGGCCGCCGTCCGCAGGTCATCGCGGGAGGGCGGGTGCGAGCTTAGCCCGCGGGTATAGTCCGTTATGGGCCGAGGCGTCGGCAAGCGCTCCAAGGGGGTGGTTTGGCCGGGGGCTGGTCAGTTGTTCTTGTTAGTTTACCCCTTCTTTTTTTTTTTTTTATGAATGAATGATTTGTATAGCTATTTACGCCGGGGTTGTGGTTAAAGAAGGAGACAGATTATACTTACGCGTCACAGGCGCTGGCTGGGCCGGCATGTTCTCCAACTCGATGCCCAGCTGGGCCTCCTCATCGTTCTGGCGGCGTCTAGCCGCGCGGAACCGGTGGATGATCCACCCGCTCGCCGCCGCACCCGCTACGGGGGCAATGATGATGGCAATCAACGAGCCCGTGGCTAGAGGCATGATGGCTGATTATAAGTATCTATTCGGACAGGTTAGCGAGTGTTCTTTACGTCTCACTGGGGAAATCAGGTGGTAGACATGACTTACTCGTTCTTGATAAAACCGAAATGACTTGGCCGAGGATCCTACGTCCCTATCTCATATTGTGAGTCGCATGTTCATCAGAGGTGAGATTGGAAAAGCAGAACTTACATAACGGAGAAAGCTTGCGAGCCGACAGACGACGGTGGTATAAAGAGTTGTGAAAGAGCACAACCGTAAACGAAATACTGGAGTATGATGACCCTGTATAACTTGTTAAGTATAGGTAAATACGGTATGGTAGATGTATGAGAGAGTATGTGTGAGATGACGAGGTGATGGGGCTCACTTACACTAGACCAGAGATCGATGAGACTGGAAGGAGATCCGGAGATGAAGATACGGTAGCGTAACTCGGGTATGTAGCTTGTGTCTAATCAGTTAGTATGGATGTATATGGTGATAGTATAGTAGACGTGTGGGAACAATATAAGGTAAGACCTGGTTGATATGTAGGAATAGGTGGGACCACTTACAAGAAACCGAGAGACTGATGCCGATAGAACTATTCGTCCCAGGAAACCGGCAGCGTAAGGACAGCAGTGTAACTCTAATGAGAAGCTTTCGTCTATTGTTAGCAAACATAGATCGATTGAATAATGGTAGAAATAGAGAGGTAGTCCAAGGCATTGTCGACATATTGGTGTATTACTCACAATAGACTGAGATATGTTCCGAACCGAAGCCGCAGGAGTGAATGTTTTGGTATACTTGTATCGAATCCCTATCGTGTTCAAGGTTGGTTAGTTACTGACGAATTGGTTTTCTACATATAGAGTGGAAGGGGCGATGGAATAGGGAGACGGAGATAACTGTATTCAATGAAACAGGATATATCGTCTCTCAAGCCAAGTAGGGAATGGCAATGTGTGTTTCTACCATGGTAGATATCATAGAGGAAATATAAAAGGTTTGAAACTTACTGATGGATATCTGGAACTAAACAGAACAGAAGAGGCGGATAATCGGAGCTTCTGAGCGGATATCTGAGGCGACAAGATGTATATTTCTCGTCGAGACTTGTTTGCTTGATCAATGTACCACTCTGATATGCAGTTCTGAATATGGTGCAAGACGTGACGAGTAAAAGTCTCGAGTACGGCTATCTTAAAGCGAACAGAGAACTGTGCTTTCCGTAAAGTATAGGCGACGATATAACCACGAGTAAAAAGTCTCGAGTATTGTTATCTTCAAGCGGACAGAGTATTGTGACTTGCGAAACGTAGAGACGACGAGTGGAGATCTGAATAGAACGACTGTAGATGTCTTGAAGCTTACGATAAGCAGACAGAGAGAACCGCGATAACCGTAACGTATCGGCAACGAGTAGAGATCTCTAATACGGCAATCTTCAAGCGAACAGAGAACTGTGCTTTTCGTAAAGTAGAGAGACGACGATATAACCACGTGTAGCGATCTCAAGTATGTCTTCAAGTTTATGATAAGCGGACAGAAAAAAGTCTGTGGTTTCCGTAAACGTAGCGGGCAACGAAAAGGTGATCTCGAGTATGATGAACCGTAAACGTCTTCAAACAGACAGAAAGAACTGCGATATAAGTACTGTATCGGCGAAGAGTAACTGGTATCTCGTATGACTGCCCTGAAGCTCGCGGAAACTTCTTAAATAAAAAAGACGTGATTGTGTAGACGAGTAGGTAGTATCCTCAATCTCGCGGTCGGATGAGTGTCAAATCGTAAAGACGAATGACGAGAGAAGGTATTTCAAAGCTTTCTGACCACAGACAGAATCGTAATTCCGCAAAGATGAAGAAAACCAGAGACGTAGGTAGGGTACGGATCGATGAGTGAGTATGTTCTCAAGCTCGTCGCCGTGCAATGCTCTGCAAAAGAAGAAGATGATGAAGGGAAACACTAGAGGGCAGTATGTATGTATAGTGACGAGTAGGTAAAATCCTTAGCACACCAATGCAGAATATTTCTTGCTTGATTGCTTGCTTCCGGTGGAAGGCAAGGTAAGTCGACACAGAATCAATCAATTCTGCAAAGAAAAGGAAGTAGAGGGAAATGGTATAGAAGAGTGTGTGTATGTATGTGGCAAGCAGAGTAGAATAATCTGCAAGTCTACCAAAGCAGTGTTCTTGAAACTTACTTACTTCGCAGTCGAAGGTAAGCAGGCAACGGAATCGTTGAGGAAGAGAGTAGTAGACAAGTGTGTAATGTAGTGACGAGCAGAGTAGAATAATTCGCAAATCTGCCAGGGTACGCCGTAATATTCTTGAAACTTACCTCGCAGTAGGTAGATGGTAGAAAAGCGGGCAACCGGGTCGTAACTTGTGGAAAGTAAAGAGGATGTGCGAAGTGGCAGCGTAGAAGAAACAACTAATCTGCACTCTTGAAAAGCTTGGCCACAGAAGAAAATGTAATTCTACAAAGAAGAATCAAGAGAGAGTCAAGTAGGTGTGGAAATCAGAAACTTCTTCAGTAAGCGAGGCAGGATGAAGAAGGAAGTATGAAAGGTGTGGTTGTGTGGTTCTGAGGAAGAGATTTTATGGGTGGCTAGATAGGGAAAAGGTAGAGAGAAATTTATGTACCTACCTACACACATATACCCTGGGGGGAAAAAATAAGATCGTCGACCATGTCGACGCTCCCAAGTCGCTTTGTACCTTTGCAAATGGTACCTACCTTAGGGGAGAGGACCCGCCTTGGGGATGTTTGGGCGGGTCTCCGAAGTCTGGACTATTTGGATAGAAGTGTTTGTTTTATTTACAATGATCATGGGTGCGGTAGTAGTAGAAGACTGTGTTCTTCCAGAGGAGCTTTGGTCTATACAAGCATGTTTGGTAAAGTTCCCAATGCACCCAATACCAAGAATGTCAAGTGAGACCGTCATTCGATGTGTTATTTGAAATCACGTCCACAGCTGTCAGATCCCGTTATGATAGGCACAAGGAAATATCTGCCTATTCTGCTCACAGACCGATACTAAAAGACAAAGACACAGGTGAATACATATCAGAAGCTCACAGTACATATGCAGTTAGGCTCAATAACCTTCTTGCGGCAAACATCCATTCATGAACGTCAAGTGCATTCATGCCCTTGTGAAAATCCGACAACAATAGCATCCATTGTGTAATTTACATTTAGATTCATCATTATCGTCATGTACAGGTACATAAAAACCTTGAACCGTGCCCGGCCGTAAGGCGGTAATACCGATACCGAACTGAGACGTTGACCCGGAGTCCGGGATGAGGTCAGATTCGGCCCCGCTGCCGTGTCACTTCCGGCTCCCGGCCGGCATTGTCCATATCTGTGATTTTAAAGAATGTTTCTTGGCAAAAAAGGAATTACATCACCTAGACAATAACCTGCACCTCTTAAGTTCCCAATTCTACTACTTGCCACGCAAAGTAATGGGGAAAATAGATGGTATGTAGTCGATTAAGTCACGTGATGGATTCAGGGGCAATTTTAGGTTCACGCCAGTGACTGCAACATGTGATTACGATGTGCTGGTACAAAGACTCTAGTAAGTTATGGCACTAAAGTGTAGGAATGACCAGATTCGAGATAACTATATCGCTTTTCATTGAGAGTAACATCACGCTTTGTATGTCTGCATACTGAAAAGAAATGAGGGTTACCGACCATCACAAAATAGCCCCAAATCAAAAATGTATATTCCTTTAATAATCCGCCCTTATACCTTGTCCCGAAAAAATTCTCTACCAAAAGATACTAACTAGAGCATCTTAATAGGAACCAGGTAACCCAAAATATCGACACTGCAAATCATCACCAAACAAACTATCAGTACTCGGACCATTGCAGTATCCTTACCGGGGCCCTATCCTTGGTAACAGGATTCCATCTCCCATCATGTTGGACAGCCCTAAGAGTATCATCATAACCTCTTGCTTGAAGGAAAGCGAAGTCGGGGTCCGGATCATAAGTCGTCGCAAACGAACTAAAAGAATCGACAACGAATTGTTGAAAAGGCAAATCAAACTCATCTCGCATAGGAAGGTCATCTCGAGCAAGGTTACCGAAGAGGTAATACAGTTCGCCAGAATAGCATTTGAAATACTCGCCATTTGGATCTCCCAAAGGCCGTGATTCCGTTTTCGGCGGCTCGCAAATATCGCGCTTCGGCCAGTTCGTGATCTGGTATGTGCGGTTGAACTCGTAGTAATAAGCGGAGTCCAGACGGTCGTTTTGGACAGCTTGGTAAACGGTTTCCCAGTCGATGCATCTAAAATAGGCGTCTGTCGTCAGATGGGATGACATGTTGAATAGGGCTAGTGTTTGGTTATCGATGTCGGGAATCGGGAATAGCGTCAAACAAAGGTGGGATGTCGAAGTTTAGATTCGCGAGATATGCAGATACATCAGCGGTTTCAGGAAATGCAATGGCGGCGGCACTATCATCACGAGTTATTCCCATGAGAAGATGGGTAGGAAGTTTCGCGCCCCTGAGTTGCAGTTCGTCCTTGGTGAGGTATGTTCCATCGACTACAAGAGAAGACGCCACCGTCTCGAGTCCATCTAGCGGAGTGGCGGGGATAGAACGGTTCAAGCGCTACCATCTCTTCATCGGTCTAAAACCAGCCCTTGTACCGAAGACCTATCACGGCGAATTGGTGTTGCTGATGCATTACTCACGATCTCCGAGACCGAAGTCCCCATTAGTGACGCCATCATTCAGGGCAAGGAAGCCAAAGGTTCCTAAGCGATAGTTGATGGTGACAACGACGGCGTCGCTCCTTGAAGCTAGATTTCGCCCGTCAAACACCGGGTCGTTTCCAGTCCCCGCAACAAATGCTCCGCCACTATATAATCGAAATTGTCAATTGTCCGTGTCCCCGTAATGGAGCGGGCGATTCCGCCACAGGAACAACAAAGTAACTCGAATTAGAGGGGGCAACCACATACTGTATCCAGAACTACCCCAACCCCAAAGCATCAGCATACCCAACCTCTACTTCGTTTTTCCAAAAAAGAAAATATCAAACATGCCATAACCGGCTTCAACGAATATAAAGCCGTGCTCGGGCCCGGAAGATACGTAGTATAATATAAATATTGAGAAACAAACAATCCTCACTACCACCACCACCACCACCACCACCTCCCTGGACACACATTTCTCCATACTCGGTAGCACGCGTACTAGGTACTCCCATCATTCCCGGAATACGGCCTCGAATACTCAAACCTTTGAATCTTCTCGGAATATCTTATGCCGAGAAACCGAAAACTCAAAACGATGACGGAATCTGCCGGGTTTCGATTCAGAATCAATGTCATTGTCAGGACAGAGACAGACAGAGAGAGAGAGAGAGAAGCAAACACAAAACATACCCGGTAATCAATCAACTCATTATTAGCATCCACAGTGACTCGCCACTTCTCCCTCGTATCCTGGTATATATCGCTCGAAAAAGGGGGGCACTTTGCGTGCACAAAACAGGTAGTAATTCGACTTCCTCGGATACTTGGGAGATATGACCACGAGTATCAATCGTTCTTCTTTCCGTCAAATTGCTTGATCCGATCCAGAACGTCGCCAAGTCATCGTCATCGTCATCAGATCCCCTGTGTAAAAATACTGTAGATAGTTCCAGGTTCTTCCGAATACTAGCCGTGCCTGATTCCGGTGACCAGGACATGCGCAAAAAGCCACGATAACTTGAAACGGAACGCTCGGTGGCTACCAACTTCAAGCTTTCTTGGGACCTCCACTGTTACTCCCGTCGTTATTAATAACACAAGGCAAAAGGCTTTACTAAAAATATATTTGTTACTTAAATAAGGATTATGAAGAAGATCTAGCTAACCTTGGAACTTGCGCGCCAAACGCCAGATCAGACCAAGTTTCAGTCCCCGATATATACAAGCATGCCTAGGTACCTACGTACATAATCTGAACATGTGTTTTCTGTGACCGCGTCATGTCAACTTAGTAAAGCACGTCGTCTTAAACGTCATACATTTTATTTCCGCTAGAGTTTTTACAGACAAGAGGTCGAGTAAAGCAAGTGCGCTGCTCCAAGTCCCAAGTATGCTATGTAGGTAATCCTACTATACAGTTCTATCCTTGAACCTAGAGGCGCGATCATCGGAACAAAACCACAAGAGATAATTCGATAGCCATGTCACCGCCAACAGCCCTCCTCGTAATCGACATGCAAGTATACTTCGAGCCCATGACTCGAACCGCCCTTCCCAACATTCAAAAACTCATATCCGCCTTTAAATCAACCTCATCGACCATAATCTTTACACCCAACACGGCCACTCTCACGAAGAACTCGTTCGCAAACCCGTCCCCGAACCAAATAGTGCGAAAATGGGGACCGGAAAACAGCATAGCGTCCGGCTCCGACGAGTGGAGGATCCAGAAATCCATGCCCACTTCTACCTCTACCGCCATTATAGTAGCCAAGAACACGTACGATGCATTCATCAACACAAACCTAACCGAAATAATGGAGAGTAAGGGTATAGAGAGAGTGGTGGTTTGCGGTGTCATGGCTAATTGTTGTTGTGATACCACGGCCAGAAGTGCGTTTAACAGAGGGTATGAGACGTGGTTGGTTGGTGATGCTTGCGGCTCGACGAGTGAGGAGAGCCATAGGAGGGCTTTGGAGGGTTATGATTATGGGTATGGCCCGGTCATGACGACTCAGCAAGTGCTTGAACTGCTGGATTGAGGCGGGTGAATATTCTTCTTAACTGAGTCATGAGGTGCTAAACTGGCTTTTTGTAGGTAGGGTGGCGTTTATTAGGTATTTGATCCTCGTTGTGAAATGGCTGGCGAGACCGAACTAAAGCTCTCGAAAGTAGGGCACACAGAATTGTGACACTGACGGACTCGGATCGGGGCTTGTGGTTGTCACGGCATCACCACCTGTATTCCGTCTATTATCGACGTAAAAGTAATTATGGCACGGCTGCATGGCAACAGAGGGCGTATACGTGCCCAAGAAGCCTAAGAATTAGCAGCCTCTAGTATGAGGTACTAATTCATACGACGTCTCAATTCTACAAGATGTGCACTCGAGATTGCCGACTGAGATGTGTTCTGTAGCAGGAAAGCCCAGGCAGAGAAATCCGCCATGTCGCCATGTCCCAGATACGTACTTCTTAGACCAGCACCACGTAGTGCCAGATGGCCTAGAGCCGTGATTCCTTCCGCTGGGCCGATAGGCGCAGCTAGCAAGTCGTTATCGAGGTGCACGTCGTGCTCGCAAAAAGGAGTATGTCTGTCGAGGGGTCTAATATTCGTGTGTACATTCTAAGTAGGTAGGTATATGTTCCGTGTCCATGTACTCGTACAATGCCGTCGATACAATCCGGACGCGCGCCTGCCGATTTTTATATGCCAGGCAGCCCAATAATATTCCTCAGAGCCGGCGTCCATCTAGGGAGGACGTAGACCGTGTAGAAGCCGGCGGTAGCAACGACGAGGCCGGTAAACTAGGCAAATGTCAGCATATACAACTTCTGGGTTTAATTGGAGTTAAAAATAATTACCTTTTCAATCCACGTGTGGAAATAGATAGCCGTCATGAGCAGCATCCACGTCGCTAAACCGACTACACCCAAGGCAAACTTGCCGCCGATTCCAAGATGCCGCTCGTGGTGCACCGCCGTACGATCCGATTCGATATGAGCACTTTTGACAGCCCCATCGTCCATGACGACAGATCTATCATCCCCTCTACCCCAGACTTTCGAGCCAGCCTTTAGGATGACCCACAGAACTTCCTGTATGAGGAAACAGCTTCCCAGCACGAGCAGGAACACATGTCCGGAGATATCATGACCGCCGCTCCAGTTTCCGCCAGCCGTCCTGCACGCCGCCGCAGTGAAGAGTTCTTTCGTGTCCGCCGTGCCCCGGGCGACAGCCTCATGGGCGGGCTCACACCGGCCGCCAGTGAGCCTAAACCCGCGGTCGATGAGTGGGGGCCCGAAGAACCACTGCGTGACGAAAAACCACCACGCGGTAACCAGAGCCCACCGGATAGCGGCCCTGGTAGCGGTCCTCGGATTCTGGAATGTCGGGTGGGTGGCGACGAATCCGCCGAACGCGAGTGTGATCCACAGCCACCCGCGCTTGACGAAGAGGACGTTGAACAGATTATCTTTGCGCGCAAAGTATGACGGCGCCAGCGCCTGGACGTGGGATTGCCGTGCCGTGTCAAAGGGAGCGCCGCGTGTCTCGGGTGACAGGACCGAGAACAGGGTGCCGAAGAGGAGGATGGCGGGGTATACGATTAAGAAGCGACCTTCGAGTGGCGTGGGGAGGAACGGTGAACTACGCTTTGTCGCTTGCGTCGGGCGTGGATCTATAGTCTCTGCACCGGACGTGCCGTTTTGTCTAGTAGAGCCGGTCATCGTTTTTTCTCGTGATCGCAGGGGGTATTGATTTTCTGGCATCATAATCGGGTTCGTAGAGACATTAAAAAGAAGGGAGGGTTGAAATTGAGATGATCTAATAACAAACGGATGTAACCACGAGAAACTCGTTTCTATTGTTTTGAAAGTGTATAATTAAGTGTTCTTAAGACGAATGCAACCGACACGGCTTAGAAATTTTAGGAAGTGTACACTACAATATCAGGGTAATAAATAGGTATTCATGAATCAAGCGACCGATGACGTTGACCAAGCTGTAGGCTGTAACTGGAGCCGAAAAAGCAGGCACAAGGCAAGATGCAAAACATCTGTCCCACTCTTCAAGTACTCGATACTTTTGGGTTAACCCAAAATGGACTAGACTAAATCTTCAAAGTTTCTCGACTTTTATCAATTTCATGTCACGACCACGATTACGTACGTGGTATGAGCTGGTACTCGCTATTTGCTTCATTTTTCACTTGTATATATGAAGAATGTATGTTGTAATGTGGGCTGGTCGTGTTGAGGTAAATTATCTGAATTCAAATTCAAGAAGCAGTGGCCAGTTCAACGCGATATTCTTTCTACCTGATGCCTTCACCTATCTATTACCCCCCAGTCTTCCGACCACGCTCCTCTCCCCCCTAGATTGACATTAGATTAAATCTCGCCGACTTGATTCTTCAGATCTTGACGAAACCAATACCGCAGCATCTTGCGGACAACCGCCACGTCGGATAATTCAGGACATGATCGAAGAGCCTCGCTATCGCGACACGCGCGAGCGTTCTCGAATTTCAATTTGGACCCCGTCGGCAATGTGAAAGCCTTCTCGTAGTAGTCTGCGAGTTTCACGGCTGGTAGCCTGTCCTCGGCCGCGTCGCCAAGCTTGCGGAGACGCGCGAGCCATTCCGGGAAGTCGACTTCATCAAAGACGAGGCCCGCTTCCCGGAGTGAGGGGAGAAATTTCGAGGTCCAAGGGAAGGCATGTGGGGGTACGACGTTGTAGAATGATGCGCCCGTGTCCGTGTCAGTGACAGTTTTGGCCAGTTGCAGTATCGTAGTGGCCACCATGTCTACGGGCATCCACTCGCAAGAGAGATCAAGTCGCGGGAGAATCCTTAGTTCTGAGGCGCTGCGCACGAGTAGTGGTATGTGTTCTCGCTCGTTCCAGATGCCCTGCTCGCTGTCCGCTGCGATTTGGCCGACTCGCAGGACGACGGTGGGGACTGAGGCTGCTGCTACTGAACAGATTCGTTCAGCTACCAGTTTCGAACGCGCGTAACCTGTGGCTGCAGCGTGGGTGAGCGATTCTATTGCCCCTTCTGAGACAATACTCCCTTCTGCCATGCCAAAGGCGGTCGAAATACTGCTGATGAAAACCAGACGAACGGCTAGTTGAAGCAGGTTTCGTAGTCCGGCGATTTGTGATGTGAAGCTCGCAAGGGAGATGTTGAAATTCACGGGCCAAGCCCCATGAATGACCAAGGTTGCTGAGTGCGATATCGCGTCGTACTCATCGGTGCGGAGGCCTAGGTTAGGCGCGCTCAAGTCGTCCGTCGATAGGGCTTTCAGCTTGTCTTCTCGGCCGCGTAGACCGAGGCCACGTGCCTTCAGAGAGTCTGATACCCGGCCGAGTGCGTCGGTGCCACGGACTAGACAGTATACTGACGATACCTTTGGGTCGTCTAAGAGTTGGTTAAGGATATGAGCACCTAGGGCGCCTGTCGCTCCGGTTAGGACCTTGATGTTGTGATTATTTCGGTTAGCCATCATAATGTCCATATTGAAATGCCGCCAGGACTTACCACAACATCGCCGTCCTTCTCGGTTTCAACATTGCTTAGCCGTTCCGGATTCTCAAAAGTACTGTACTCGGCGATAAGCTCCTCCATCCTCGCGATCTCGCTCATGTCATCCGAGACACCGTTTCCAGCGCCTCCTCTCGTCCGCATGGAGTACAGGGTCGACGCCAACCGGCTTACATTGCCCGCGTCGTAAATAGCGTTGGTAGCAAGTGAATGCCCACCGAGATCGAGATCTTGTTGCAGCAATCTCCGCAGCTGGGCGGCACGCAAACTATCTATACCTGCGGCGAAGAAATCTGCCTTGTAGTCAGGCACCTCGATCCCGGCATGGTCCCTGACTGCCTTGAAAATATAGGCTTCAAGTTCCTCTCTATCCAACTGTTTTTTCGGGCCCTGCTTGGTCTCGGAGCTTTTGTTGTACAATCTCTCCATCACATCCTCAAATGCCCTGTACGCCGCCGCGCGGATGATATTGTTCTTGTCGGTCGCCGGGTATGCGGTGTCCGCCGGCAATGGCAAGATCATGTCGCGTGTGACACGCGCATACTCATCCATGATCTCGTTTGCTGTCTCCACCATTGGCCAGATAGCGTCGATGACCTCATCATCGGACAAAGTGTCGGCTGCGGCGGAACGAAACACGAGCAGTCCTGGGATAAGACGGTCGTTACCGACCATCAAACACTCGCGTACCAAGGAACTCTCCCTTACTGCCCCTTCCATGCCCAACGGCAGGATCTTTTCACCGCTTAGTAGCGTGATCCGGTCGTCGTCCCGTGCTATGTACTTCCAAGCGTTCTCAATGCTCGGGTGAGGCGCGAACAAATCCTTGGAGTGAAACGAACCGGGCGGGTCATCCGAGTTGCTAGTGCTCGGCATAAGCGCCGGGTGCGATTTCAGATATATGGCTTCATAGGCATCTTCGCTAATCTTCTTAAAGGACATGTGTGGGCTGAGGCTCGCGTATGGCCTGACGTAGGCCCATGAGTCATCGCCCGGCTCACGATGTATCGAGTCGCCCATGTGACCGACCTCGGTTCTGGGAAAGGAATCATGTGTTAGCTCGCCACCGTCGGGAAAGAGAAGAGAAGGGGAAACATTCACTCACAGTCCGAATATCATGCCTAGATTGACCCCCTCCCGGACCACCCGGTCACCCAACTCGTCCGGCGTCCGTGCGCCAGCTGATGTCACAAATTTGCATTGTTTCAATACCTCGATACCGTCCTGTCGCTCGGCCATCAACTTTAGTACGTAGGGTACTGTGTGGCATATTTCCGGTTTGATCTCTTTGAGGGCCGCAACGAGATGCTCGGCCGTGAGAGGCAACTCGGCGTTGTATAGATGGGCCGTCTTACGCATGTACATGGCTTGGACCGAGGTGTAAAGGCCGTGCCCATGATACCACGGCAAGGCGTTGAACGCATTGCAGCCAGTGCCCGAGTAGATATTGTTTAGGACACTGCGATGAGAGTAAGCCAACGGCTTCGGTAGGCCCGTGGAGCCCGACGAGTGGCCAAACAGCGCGAGCTGGCTATGTTCGGCCTCTTTGTCCGGTATATCCCGCAACACCGGCTCAGCTGGACTATCGGGCTTGTCAAAGTCGGACCTTGCTGGCAAAGGAAGGAAGTGGAGGTCTGAGCGTCTCTTCTTAAGCCCGTCTAACGTTGCTCTGATGCGGGCAGTCGATCCCACGATCAAGGTATCGCACTCTGTCCGCTCCATAAGATTTACGCATGCCGTATCACTTAGACGGATGGAGACGGTCAAAACCCTACATCCTAGCCTGAACAAGGCAAAAAAGGTGACGACGTAGGCGAGGTCTGAAGGCGCGAATAGGCCCACGGTTTTGTGAGAGTTAAGCTCGAGACCTGCCTTCATCAGCACTCGGCATGTCTCATCGACCATGCGATCGAGGTCCTTGCCGGTGAAGAGCTCATAATCAGTGGCCCTGTCCTTGTACCGGGGATAGCCTAGGATAGGAACTTGCACTTCATCTTTCGCCCGGTCACGGATCAAATCGTCCATCATCCACGGCTTTCCATATTGGCGAATGCGGTCCTCGACCACTTCTGCTGAGATGTTAGCCATGAGTAAATATGTTTTCGGAGTGAACAGCTAGCTTTATCCTGGTAAGTTAGGCACTCCGTCAATGGCGTCAAATGGCTCGGCGGACTTGATACGTTCAATAAAGGGAGTAACCTAGGTAAGTTTCCCTATCTTCTCGTTCACGGTAGTTAAATGTATATTTCCCCCTCTGCTTGATCACCCTTTGGCATTGTTCATGCAGGGGGCTTTGTCAAGAGCCACCGTATTGGCAGATGCGGCCAAGAAATATCCAAAGAGGGCAGGCTGCGGCATGAAGCACCTATATGTTATATCCGGGAATCCACCAAAGCCGGTACGGTAGGTACTTCTTACACTTCACACGGCCGGATGCCAGCGGCCGCTTACCTATACAAGCTATCTACTTACCAGCTCTCGATCATTGGATGTCCTACCCCGGTAGGTACCGTATCCTCAGAATTAAGGACTCCCAACCACGAACCGGCTCAGTACTCCAAAGCAGCGGATCTAACTGCAGGGAGCTGCGAGGGTGCAAGGTACATTCACTCGTATGCTGGCGCAGATCAGTGCTCATGACGGTAAGGATTCCATCCACCACATACCTATTTGACAAGTGCATCTCCAGGCTTATGTTGTCTCTTCTCCGTACGTACGGCCCGCCAGTAAAGTAACGTTTTGAATCTCCATCCTACTGGCCTGTTTGCTGCAAGTACGGATAGACAGTCAGGCCGCAGGAGGCAATCATGAGGGGCATGCTAGGTACCTTACATCACAGACTCTTCTCCAACACAAGAGGGGGAAGAGGGGACTTCTATTTCTTGCTATTTCCGAACTAAAAAGATCCGAGGTGGATGATGCAAGGACCAATGATATCGGGGATAATGCGCCTACCAGAGGAAAAGAGAACGATGATCGCAGGTGCACCTGCACGGCACTCTTGCCCTTGCTTGCCCGCTGTAAAGGGAATTGCTTACCTTAACACTACGAGTACATGACTTGCAAGTTGCAGGCAATTAAGAACTCCAAGTCGGAAAAAGAACACACACATGCCAAGGACGTATCACATACCCGGTAGTACCAGGTAGGTAACCCCCCCTAGATGCTCTGAACAATAGTGAGTTGCTTTCTTCATCGTGTTCAGCAGCCACGCAGGTTAGTGTCTTTTCTAAATAAAAAAACATAAACGGCGGCAATGGGTAGGGCCCGTTCATATGTGTTTCCGCATGATGGGAATCTTGAACTTTATGCGCTCATTCTCTTTGATTTGTGGTGCCTCTCTATGGTACATTGGTGGTATATACACGTATGTCACTGTGACCAGATTGTTGTACCAAATGTGGCATCTCAGGGGCAATATATCTTTCGCAACTTCAAGTGAATATGAATGTCCTGGTAGCCTCAATGCCCGAGAAATTTGTTGGTAACAACCGCCAGGCGGGTCTGGTTGTTATTTGCCATGACATGGACAATACTCTCGCCTATTTCCGTCGAGGGACGCCCGGCCGCATCATCTACCGACATCTCAAAGTCTTTCCGGACCATTATATCGGTAGGGGAAGCCGGGTCTCGGCTGACCATGGCTTTCGTGTAGGGACCTGGGCCGGCCCCAGACAAAATGCCCTGAGCAGCATTCAGGGCCTCGGAACTCGACCCCTCTATGTCGTTTTCCCGGTTTCTGCTTTGTAGCATGATACAGCTCGAGCGTATTCGTGGACCAAGGTCCTTGTAGTTCGTCGTCGCTGCCGTTTCACTCTGACTAGTGCTACAGCGGAGTAGTTTGAAGATCAGCGGGCGAAGGGCCGGCAGGTTCGCGCATATAAATCCTACTTCGACTTCGATCGTGCTCCAGAGGCCCCCGCCGACGTTAGTGAAGCTGAAATCTTCAGGATCTATCTCCGTAACCGAAACAATTCGGAATATACTAGCGACTATAACGCTACATAGTAGCGTGTCAGCATTTGCCGGCAACAGAAGGGTCCGGGGGATGTAAATGGCAATACTTACAATACACCGAGTAAGAACAACAAGCTCACCGACAACTTCCTGCTCCGAGAGGTTTGTAGGCGCCAAATTATGGGAAGCGGAAGACTAAGCACAGCGACATCTCCGAAGACATTGATGATGGCGGATGCCAGGTAGAAGGCGTCCTGGTTGATGCAGCTTCCTCCCATGGCAGGCGCCCAGAACTTCTCGACGGGGAGGCATTGGAAGACATATGCGAGGAAATTGGATAAAAATATGCCGGCAGATAGTAGGCCGACGAGTATTGCGCCAATCCGGAAGCTTGAGGTCTTCTTGAATACACGCCAGTAGAAGAGAAGGATGCCGATTTTAACAGCGAAGACGCCATGGACCCAAATCAGCATGTATCCCCAAAGAAGCTGGTTTAGATTATTAGCAGTCTGATTAAGTTCCCCAAATCGCATGTCTAGTTGCTCACCTTGGTGAACATAGTGATGGTTTCCTCTGGTAAATCGGCGGCATGCTGTCCTGAGCCATACCGCAACATGAGCAACACGAATGTTGACATGAGAATGCATACGGCCATAACCAAGCACATCCTGTACACCGAGTATGTTAGCATAAAATGCTGAGGCCTAATTCATGATAACAAATTGCACTCACCAATAATCGTCCCACCATAATCCAGCACCAGTGGAGAAGCGTGCCCATATTCGCAAGACAAAGGAAAACGTGGTTACGGCGAGAAGAGAAACGATAACTCCAATAGTAACCCGAAAGTTATAACTCTCCTCCGCGTCCATCGTCATGGCATCCCAAACTGCCCTCGGCGCCCAAAGATACCCTGCGCCGTCCACTTACCAAAGTTGATTGTGTCAAGGAAAGCGGATTGCATCTAGTCTCTTGTTGGCCATTAGGTATACTGTAGTCTCCTACACCATGGGGGGTGCATGTTATATACTTCGGGGATATGCGGGGAGGTCGGGGAGGTCGGGGAGGTAGGGCCTTTGTTCGTCAACGGAAGGATTGAGGTCCGATGAGGGACAACACTACCGAGTAGGAGACATCTCAGCTCCCGTCCAAATTCGCAGGCTCTATGTCAAAAAGGGGAACTAATACACATCTTCCCGTTGGGGCAAGGCCGGTGTCGCACCCCTTTTCTTGCAACTAGGAAAGAATTCACTAACTCGACCCTAAACCCAAGCAAGATAGAGAAGCTATTACACTGGACCAGACAAACAGCGATATAGGTAATGAAGCGTATGTGATATTCCGTTAAGTCAATGACGTAACCTGTCTAATTACATGTAGTTAAGCTTTCCAAAGGAAAGGTCCAGCTTTAGGAGATTAGACATGATAGCCAACGCGGAGAGGTATACCGGGATGACTGAAAACCTCGGGGTCGTTGAACATGTCGTATAAACTACGAGATACGAGGGGGCCGCTAGGGTCTGGACGCGAAACAGTGCCTGGCAAGCCTTATTTGATGGCTCACGTGTTGTCTTAAAGCTGGGGAAAGTGGCGTTCTATCAACGGTCACCCGCAGTATGTCATTTATTCACAAGCCGAGTAACTGGGTTGAAGGGTTGAACAATATGTACATGTAATCATGAACAAAAAGGACGTGAGACATCTGAAGAACGCTGGTTGGTCCGGAAAAACGTTCGCGAACAGAGTGTGGATGCAACACTGTCTCACTTCCACTCGCCCTTCCCGATTGGTGACGGCCATCATCAGGTACATATAGGTAGGTTGGGCAGGTACCTGTTGCTTGTGTGTTCCTTCCTATTATCGGGAAAAACACTCAGGGTAACTACTACGTAGGCGAGAGACATCATCTCTTGATACTGTGGGAAGAATTACCTTAGCACTAGTATCATATACTTAATTAAGTAGACCTCATATATATGCCCCGTATGATGGAACCAGCTTCCCGTAGGTGAACAAAGGCTCCTGGTACTGTAATTATACGCACTCATTATATATGGCCTTGATCAATTTTAACTGTGGGGATAGTAGGTAGTCTTAATCCTTAATGATCGGTACTTATCTGATATTAGACCTCTGTCCGGGATATACTAGCTTGCTAATTTCAAACGATATGTCGACAGTCCGACGGGCGGACGGCATACGAGGCAAGGATGGCGCCCAGTACCTAGTTATAAATTATCCCACCGACATGGATATGCGATGGGACTGCTTGACTCAGCAATCTCTACCCAACATTTTCCGTTTCATACCCTAACCGGACGCGCACGATTACGAGGTTAGCAGCTATACGCTGAGATAAGGACCGACCTGACGATATGGCATGTCCGTGTTGGCATCCCCCTTTACACCAACACAGCACGAGTGAGCAGCTTAGCCCGCCCGCTTCGAATTAGCGCTTAGAGCGTGTGCAATGATTTGGTCTCTGGCGGCCACCACGTTCCGACACGTCCCCTTTTCGAGGAAACGGCATACATACGGACCCGGAGGCGGGAACTAGCCAAAAGCCGAGAGAGATACGGTTTCCAGGATAGGATTATGGTTCAAAGCCATCTTCCCTTACCTTTGGATGTGATGCGATGATAAAATCACGGAGGTCGCCTGTCGTCTCGGTCAGCAAATTGCTCGATGTCCGCCGAAATGAACAGGCCATTTTGCGTATGCAGGCTAAATATGTTCTAACATACGCCGATGTTAGTCGCGGGTAGACGGTTCGGCTCGCTAGGGCAAACGCTATTGATGATGGCTTGCAACGGCGTCATCCGCTAGTTAGCGGTAGCCGGGCACTACCTTAGTCGCAGGCCGGCTGATGCTCATAGTTCGCGGCAACTAAACTCATAGGCTCGGCATCGCGGGTTTACCGCCACGGGACACGTACTTTGGCATGTGCTGCGATATTCGTACCGGCATATCTTCGCAAACTCATTGAGTAGTTCTCGCTCGGGCGGCTCGAAACTCTGGTGCATCGGGGTTTTGCATTTTTGAGCTCTCTCAGTCGCACATACCTACGATATCGTAGAGTGAATACAACGAGGACCGGGTCCGGGCTTCCCAGCACATTCTATTCTTGTCCGGACAGCCGTTGTCTGGATAGAAGTGCCAGACTGAGTCGGATACTGCAGTACGAGTTTTATTATCGAGTCTGCACGGGATGAGGCAAGCGATGGTGTGAACTGTCAGCGAAGAAGAAAAGAGAGAAAAAAGTTCTTCGTTTCGAAAGATGGACATGATGCAACCGCCTTGATTCAAATTGTTCTTTTACGCGACGGACTCTTGCCAAGCACATCGCCACATTCCAAAACGTCGCCCTTTTCCCAGTCAGCTTAAGCGAGGAAACAGGTGGGTAGTCGACATCGAGATTTATTGTTACAGCGCTCGGCTGATGAGCCCGATCCGACCAGGGCTGGCAGCAAACGGTCGACCAGAAACAGGCACTTTAAGGTTGGTGTATGCATAGAACGTTTAAGCTTACTTGGGGAGATGGGGGTCGGCGCCACATCGTTAACCTCGGACGAGTGCATTTGACAAATACAACAGGAAATCAAGATGGCAATTCCACATGGCAAAGTTCTGATAGGTACGACCCTTGTTCATTTGGTCCTTGAGCCCATCGCTTGCCTAAGTAGGCACTGGGGCCGGGGCCTGACCAAATCTTAAAAGTTCGAGGCTTACTGTTGTTTCATAGTATCGTGGACACCTGGAGTCGCTTAGTCAATCCAGCCCACACGCGGTGCAATTGAACAAACGCGTCAAAGTGTTTCAAAAACAAGGCACACCGAATCTTCTTTTTTGTACTTCCACTTCGGCTCTTCTACACCTCTACCGTTTGGAATATTGATTGAAGACGATGATGCTCGTTGCCAAGCGAGAATTAAGCATCGCCCAGACGGGTACACAGAGTATTAAAACTTTTGGCTTCACTTTAGTATTGAGTAGCGAGCTGACAAGGCGAACTAAAGACAGTCAGCTCGTCAGCCTGTTGTCGCTTGCCGCCTTGGCAGTATGACATGACTCCTGTTGTATTTACCTAGGCCTCTTGGCTAACCGCTAACTGGCACTAGCTGTAGACGATAATGCTGGGCAACGCTTAACTTCCAGTTGCTGCGCGTAAAGCAAGATTTGAGCACAAATCTACGTGTGCACGTACAGCAGGCAGGTTTGTACCCAGATAGATACTGACAGTACTTAGGATTTGCAGAATAGTAAACCACATATGAGACAATGTTCCTTCTAATCAGGCGAACTATTGCTACGTTAACATGTCGAAATATTAGCATGGATTTGTGAGATCTAGGCCATTATTTGGAAAGGTAGGCGTTGAAAATAGGGCGCAACATTCGAGGATGGAACCTCCTCACTCAGCTGGATGGAGTGCGAACAGCTGTCCATATGCAGATCGGTAGCACCCCGCAAAAAAACTGTATGTGGGTACATCTATCTAGATTCCGCTAATCATCGCATACATTCTATGCAGAGAACATGTACCGTACATAACCTCCTACACATCATTTTCAGTATCGTGTCCAACCGACCCAGGGGATAGGTTAAGGGATATATGTATGCTTAGATGTACTGCCGCAAGCGTGGGGCGCGACGCTATACAGCTCTACCTATCCCCTCAGTACACTAGACAACGGATGGAGTGTGGGTGCGTTCCATCTGAACCTGAACCGTAAATGCTGTCTGATTCCTTACTGTCATTGACGGGATAAGCAGGCGGACACCCCGTTTTCTGGGTTGCACCGGCCCGTACATGTCAGGACTGATTTGTACAGCGTACTATCAGCTACCTATATCAAACTTCAGTATAGGGGACACTGATATGCCCCCCCTCCACAGTGAGCACTGAGCAGTGCATGTAAACCTTTTTGACAGCCTGGTTACACTCTTCGTACATGCATGTACACGACCGCTTGTACTAACAGCGTCTCGGATAACTGTCAGCAGAGTCCATGCACACACGTGGGTTTCTGTATCGGAACGTGGGCGTGCTGGCTGTCGGCACGTCATGCTTGAAAAGCCTGCCGCATTACACATGTGGCAGGGCCCTCGTACGCGATGGGAACGGCAAGGATGCTGCCGCCCAGATTTGAGGAGGCGTTCCCATCCCCGGAATCCAGTCAGAGATAGGCTAGAGTCGCTAGACCTATCTCGAGATTACTGTCAGGTCCTCCGCCTAGACTACCAAGGATTACTATGGGCCATGATGTCTATCTCGCTAGAGGAGGGCCGAGCCTAGCTGAGCGTAACTTCATAGCGGAAGTGCCTAGTAGACACGGCCTTGGCCTAGTCACCGGGGCCTGTATGGTGTATCCCCTCCACCCGGCCGTACACTTCGAGAAGACCATTGGCATGACATTAAATACCATATGTCCTGCCCCTCTCTCGAATGCTCCTGTTTGGACTTCAAGTCACCCTCGTGAACTCAAGTACACAGGCAACATTCGGAACCGGACTTCCTCGTCGCCAGAGTCTCTTCATTTTCTTCAACAAACCCGTAGCGCACTCGGTCGTTAATCCTACTCTCTCATCTTTCGACACAGCTACCCGGGATATTATTCTACTTTTCTAATTACACCGCCGCAATGTCTCAACAAGTCTTCACCGAGCGGGATATCGAGAAGCAGTCGGCTTCCAGCTACAACCCCGTCCAGACACACGTCGGCCATGGAAAGTCGAAGCTGGCCAGCGCCAACCCGCTGGGTCTTCTAGCCTTTGGACAGGCCTTGTACTTCCTGTCGCTCTTCGAGTTTGCCCCTCGTGGCGTCACGACCACCAACATCGTCGTGGGCAACATGATTTGGATGGGCGGTGTCGCCCAGTTCATCGCCGGTGTCATCGACTTCTGTGCTGGTAACGCTGTACGTGTACACCCAGCTTTATTCCATGATTAATAAAAACCATGGGGTTATTTAAAAAAAAACTCGACTAACATAAATCCCCAGTTCGGTGCTACTGTCTTCTGTGCCTATGGCGCTTTCAATCTGGCTTACTCTACCATCTTCGTCCCCGGCTCCGGTATCCTGGCCGCTTATAGCGACAAGACCACCGGTATTCCACGAGAAGACTTCTCCCAAGCCGTCGCTCTCTTCGTCTGGTCCTGGTTCATCATCACTGTCATCTTCACCATCGGTGCTTGCCAGGCCAACTACGTCCTATTCGGTCTCCTGTGCACTGCCGACGTCACTCTCATCCTGCTCGCTGCCGGTCACATGACTCTGGACGAGAGGCTGCTTAAGGCTTCCGGTGTTTTCGGTCTCATTGCTGCTGCCATCTCATGTAAGTGCTACCTACTTGACTACGTTCCGTTCCGTTCCATCCCGTACGTACAGCGCTGATCTTTCTTTCTTTCTTCCTAGTCTATGCTGCTGCCGCATATCTATACGTAGACGGGGTTACACCCTTCACCCTACCTCTGTTCCCTATCCGCAAGGATCGCATCGTCTAAGGGTTCCGGGCAACATACGGCGATAGATCTCTCTACTCGTCAAAAAATTGATAAGACTCCGCGGAGTCTAATCACTCTCTTCTTACCTTGTCCCCACGGTCGCGGGAGGGAATGGGCTTGCTTACTTGAATTATGGGTTTCATCATGTAGGTAGATTAGGCTGTACATAGACACGGAATGGAACGGCAAAGAGCGTTGTTTACTTTTTTTTCTTAATTTACAAAAATCTTAACAGTTATGTATGTTATATACGCACTTGTCACCAACCAACCAACCAACCAACCAACCACCAACCGGTTGGTTAACAAAACATTACTATCTACATACCTATTCTAAACTGCAAAAAAATCATTCTTTTTCGGTTCCCATCCTCCTCTTCTTGTTCATCCAAAACACCCTTCGCCGGATATTATTAGGTCCCCGAATGCTCGGGGTTTTTTGCTTTTCTTGGCAAAATGTTTACTGTTTCATACCCCACTGGAACATGCATGCATTTCTGACGTTTTAAGCTTCGCTCCCCCCCCCCATGTCAGAACTGGGAAATACTGCTCGCAACTCTTGAGCTGAGCTGCAATACCGTTGAAAAACTAAAATATTTGACCGGATAACCGACCGAAGCGAAGCGGGCCAGTTCCGATCTTTTCTTTTTTGGCTTTTGTAGTTGGTTAAGCTACGTACATTATGTACTTAACTCCTTGCAGGTGGAGGCTCAATCTGTGCATCATGTCAAAGTACCTAACCTAGGTAGGAGGTACATGTAGGTAGGTACCTTGCAGGGAGTCTTTCTTTCTTTTATTTCCTCAAGCCAAGACTCTAGAAGGTCGCTAGAAGATCTTTTTACCCAAGATGAAGATTCACTTATGTCGGTAGGCCTCTTGTTTCCGACGTTGACGTGTTGAACTGCCATAATAGCTCCCGTGAACTATCAACGCCTCAACCGTGCGCCAACATCTTTTTCCAAGTTTTGCCAAGTGCACCGTTGAAGAACTACTCGTAACTCGAGCAACACCCACTCCTCCGCCTCCCCGGGCCGCAAAAGAACAATGGGAAAACGAGGCACCTACCCAGAAGAGAAGAGAGAGAAGTCCTATACACGTACTACTAACAGCCCAGCCCAGTGATACATGGGGGGGGGATATCAAATAGATGCTCGATGTGTAGTAATGACGAACGGGGCTGACCCAGTTATCCGGCAATGCTCCCTGTCCACATACATAACCTTACACACTGATAATGAGCCGCAAATTAATGATACGTAAAAGATATTTAGATAGCCTCTTTTGTATTGATTGACTGATCGGGGGTAAGATCCAGTCTGAGATAAAAGGACTACTTACTTCGGAATGATTATCTTAATCAAGACGTTTATAGGACGGGGGCACAACAACATGGTGGGGGAGGACAAGGGGAGGTTTACATCTCGTCACAAGCTCGGAAAGTGCTCCTTCTTTTTGTATTGGACGGTGAGCATCGCCCCATGTTAGTTGAACACTTGCTTTACTCGCCTATCTAGGTAGATAGATACCGGGCGTTAAAACAGGTAGAGCTTTTGCGCAGGAACGTCCCGTCCGTCGATGTGTTGAGAGCAAGACTTATTTGCTTGCCTAGGTACCTTGAATCATAAGATTATTGTTAGAAACCGAGGGGACAATGTGAGACTACGAGTAGGTAGGTAGGTTACCTACTTTGCCAGCCTGCCTGCCCGCCCACCTACGTAAAATTAGTATAGGACATGGCCGATTATGTAAACAGTAATGTTACAAGGGTCCTGAACAGAAGAAGGGATATGGTTGGTTGGTCGTCCCCAGTTCTTCGGCGCGCCATGGCCGAGTATGCTTGTGTATGACTTACTGCAGGGGAGGAAGTCAAGACAGGATCATCAGGGGGTTAGGGGGGAGAATCATCATCAGCATTCCAAATTCTTCTGGTGTCCCTTCAAAGGTTTCTATGTAACGTAGGAGGCTTGTTTCCTCCATCGACGCATACCATAAAAGATATATCAACACAGTCGTAGAAGACAAGACTCACATATAGATAGATGGGCGACCATTTAACGAGCCCTCATTAAAATCCAGGCCAGGTACGGCACGGCAATGTCATGCAGTATATATTAAATGATCAACTCGAGTGTGTTTGCCAAGTTCAACTATGCGGCCGATCATTCGTCAAAGCTAGAATAAGCTTTAGAATAAGCTTAACATTACAGGTAGGGGTAGGTCGTAATGTGGTGTGTGACTTCCTGTTTGAGAACCCCACCATGACTCCAGGGCCAGAACCAGACCGTTTGTGCTTAAACGTAAGATACGGCAATCCAGGCAGGGATTTCCATGATTCTATCTCAGCTTAAGTTGTGGCTAAAGTGTTGATGTGCATGGGAATGGATGAGCACTGAGAGAGACTGTCAGGAGGCAAAGAGCATATAGTAGGTATGCACACCTTAGATTAGAGTTAGGTAGGTACGTACGTCATGCACCTTTCAGGTCAAGGAAAGATGGAAGGTGTTGTTCTGAGAGTAGAGTTTCAAACAACGAGGCAGTTTCTGTAACTACCTCCCAAACCTACATACCTCCTTCTATTTAACCAATCCATAAGGGGGTAGTCACGATGCAGGCAAGACCAGGCGTCTTGGGGTAAGGGAGGTTTTTATCATCAGTTCCTTATTTATGAGGTATTTACTACCTGTGCGTCCATGCCACCCACTTACTAAATCTTACAGAGCTAATTGTACCACGCGACAAGGGCAGTTGATGTGTTGGATGCAGTGGTTATAACGACTGTCTATCCTGACAAAAAAAAACAAAGATCCGTGCGGATGAAGATTTCATATACCATACCCCCCTATCTCGCAGATAACGCCTCATTTGTGTTTTGAAATCATATCCCATTATTCTGCATTAACTGGGCCGTGTACTCAACAAATGCACATGTTCGACAACCTTGCCGTCGAAGTGCATCGGGGCGACTGTTTGTCAATCACTTACGCGCAGCGGGAACGACACTACCCAACAATCATCAAACTATTCGGAACACTAATGTGGCGAGATTCGATACCCAGAATGGTCAATTTTAACCGGCCTGTCATTGCGAAGAAGAACATCTCAGCGCTTTGGGCCATTAGCAGCATGCGACTCAGGGTGCGTTGCGGCGGCAGCCCAAGCGACTTGTGGTTACTCTGGGGCGTACAATTACCATTCGGTTCAGTACTTCATCAAATCTTTTGGGGCTGAAGCCAAATTGCAACGGGCCATGGCACAAGACTAGATCTCGACATTTCTCGGCATAGAGGCAGCCCGCTCGATGGCTGCTGGTGCGGTGCCATGTTCGGTCCGGCCTCTCGGATAGCTGCCCGGGGAGTCTCAATTGTAACCGTCCATCCAACATCATCATGTTCCAGGCCCGGGCCCTAGTTGGCTAGGAAGCTTTACTAGGATGAATGCGAGCGGCTCATTTCTAGTGTCAGTGTGCTGAAACCACCCAACTCTAGTTACGATATCCCTTTCCGCATCGTAGGAGCTCAATGCGTGCCTATGTTAGGGCTTGGTTTCCGGGCACCGAGTCCCATGTTCGAACCACCGCTTGCTCGCTTTGCGACATACCACCGCTAGGGCCCGTACCCGTCTACGATTGCCGTTCTGCTGGTTTTTGGCGATGGGACAACGTCGGTCATGCTGGCATGCCGGCATGCTCCCTGTAGTCGCCGGCTCTTTCCCGCGTGTCGAATATCCTGGCTCGGACAGTCACTACTAACTAGCGTGCCCGTGTAGTGGTTACTGCTATCATATCTTTCTATATCACAGCAACTCTTCCCAGGAGGGCAACGGCAAGGGGATGTGGCGGATTTCCTGAGTTCTTGCGAGGGACGACATTTGCCTGGCCTTCTTAGTGTTGAGCAAGGTCTCGTGTCGATTATCGCTAAGCATGTGGCTCACTCGACTCGGGCGACTGCAAAACAGACAAGCCGCGGGAATAGGCATTCGTTGCGCACATGGCTCTCTTTGGCCCGGGGTATGGAGACACGTGAGACCAGTCCACTTCAGATGGGTCATTAGCCGGTGTTGAAGACTGTGGTCGGGATTTCTATCGGATGCGCATTGAAATGCTTCACGATATTCATCAGAAACCTCCGCTACTACCGGTTGGCTAGTGCCGGTTAAGGCATCCTCGACCCTATTTTCGGCCAACCTCAGTCAAGCCTCAAGGCTTCATGTCCTATGTCAACGTGGTGCCTCAACACAAAGGTTTTGGTAAACAGGAAGAAGATACCGCTTGCAACAACTCGATAGGGGAAATAAGGTATAGGATGATCTCCAATACGCCCCATCGCTTCCAGGGCATTCTACAACCGCTGAGTAGAGAAGAAGTTGGGATATCTTTTCATCCCTTCCATCCGCCTCAATTGACCAATCGTTGGGAAGAACACGGTGGCCGATGGCAACGGCGACGGAAGGCTTCGTACTCCTGACTGCGCCCCTATTACAGTTCTCTGCGAGTTTGTTTTGTTTTCGACAAAGGTCGAGACTGGTCGGTTACGCCAGTAGCGGTGGGCTCAATGCGGCAACTGGATGGCTGGCCTGCCTTTTTCGACCTCTTGGGAATACTGAACTCTACCCTGCCAATGTAAAAAAACATTGGGAAGGAATGGAATGCTGCCATCCGATATAATGTCGGCGACCTCTTTATATATTTAAATCATCATTTTCGGCAGTTAACGGCTTAGGTCTTACTCATTACATGCATCTGCGTCTAGGGTACATTTTCTCCCATTCGTCTGGGTCGTAGCCGACCCAATTGGTGGAGTCGCGAAAGTCCGAACATCTATTTTTGGGGTACTTGGTTATTCACGACGTTACTTGTTCAGGTAGGTGAGGGGCAAGATCGTCACAAACAACGTCCTCTTTCGTCTCTAGAATTTCGTATAGACCATCGGCCGCCGGGAATGTTCACTGCCGGCGGATGCAGAAATTCTCCCAACCTAGCTGCCATAGCTTTGTCAGCCTCTTTTACGGAGGTTATTGGAGGTTTGCCTAGAAGCCTGATGAATACGACAGGGCTGAGCAAAAGGAAAAATGACCGTAACACAAGCTATTGATGCAGTGCCACGACGCCGCATGCAAACACGAACTTACAACGGCCCTACTCATCCCTGAGGAGCCGGTAATCTCGAAAATAATGCCTTTTTTGGTAGCTAGCTTGTCAAAATGAAGCGGTATGCGGTCTAGGTCTTGCGTCTGTAGGTTGACGATGTAAACAACCTTGGCCAGGTTTTCAAAGGGTCGCCTAGTCCGATTTACAAGTGGGTATCGCTCATGGGAATATAAATCACGCCTCATATCCCGCCTTTAGTGCAGCAGATCATCAACATCCCAAGCTACAAAACAACACCTTAAATCAACAACACTTGACCACCTCCGCTTCGATATTTATTTGTCCATCATTCGACAAAACAACCAATTTTTCAAAATGAAGTACCAACTCTCTACCGCTCTCCTTGGCCTCGCTGCCACCGTCTTTGCCGCCGATGACGATAACCAGACTGGCCCCTTCAGCCTGCGCGTCAAGGGAACTGCCAAGGACAGCAAGATTGACGGTATGCGCATTCGATCCCTTTAGTTTAGATAGATAAGGACTGACAATCGGGACTAGGCTACCTCACTGCTTGCCACGCCGGCGCGGCCATCGAAGCCATCTGCTACACCGAAGGCACCCCCGAGGCCGACAGCGCCCAGTTCTACTTCAACACTACCAGCAGTGATACCGCCGACAGCACCGTCGGCAGCCTGACCTTCAACCTGCCCTACAACGACGATCAGATCCTCTCGCAGCCCCTCAGCCTCTCCTACAGCCCGAACAGCAACGTCGCCGTGCCCTTCTTCGGCTTCGACGCCGCCGTCTCCGTTGGCTTCGATGACGAGAAGGCCATCTTCATCCAGTCGTACCAGGACGATTCCGTCAACACCCCCGAGACGGCTCCCAATCCTAGCGGTCAATCTGCCGACCTCTGTAAGTAGTACCCCGCACGCTCCCTTTCGCATGCAAATGCTAATGAACTCCCCTTAGACCAATGGGCCGTCTGCTGGCAATACCCCGTCGGCTCTTACTACTACCAGTCTCTCGGCTGGATCCAGGCTGGATCTCCCCACAACCCTACCTGCGAGGAGGTTGAGGTCACTCAGGAATAAGCGATATATTCGCTAGACTTGAGCAGGAGCGTTTTCCCTAAGACTTCTGTATATATACTCCCCTGTACATATGTGTACTTCCCTTTGTACGTAACGTAATCATTTTGGCATACAAAAAAACCAGTCCAGGGGAAGCCGGCGTAGATTAAAAATACGGGATTTTTACACCGTCCCAAGATTTTCATAAGTAACTGTGATGGTATTTTATTCTCTTTATAATAGTGACCAACCGCTTCCATTGTGAACAAATCTTTCTCGGTGGAGGTCCAGACAATAAGCTCATATTGTACATGCAAATTTATAGGCTCCCGGCGTTAAGATTCTATCCGACTCGACCGGGGACGGCGGAATTCCTAACCTACCAATGCCGCACGGGTATTTCCAGCATTCTGTTCCTCCTCACCAATGGACCGATAGCGGAATCCCGCTAAGCAAGTCTAAACTACTCTAGCTTTAGTTTCTGGGGAGGAATTCTGACTATATCTATATCGAGGTTAGCTGTTAGTCTAGCTATACCTATAATGTGATGTTAGTATCTTGAGTAGGCTTAATGTAGCCCTAGTCAAGGTTTTAGACTCCTGTAGGTTAGGTATTCGGCATGCGCTTGCTCGACTCCCGAGGTTGAGCTAAATAAAGTTCTACGTCACATTCTTGCAACACAAGTATAATAAAGAAAGCTTCCCCAGCGCTTTTGTCGTAGCATTAAGTTGCAGCAGCTACATAATACTTACTGCACAATCTGCCCTTTTAAACCCCCCTTTTAGGTATCACCATCGCCCCTTCCAATCAAAATGTCTGCCTTCATCGATTTGACGAAGAACTGGTCGTTCTACACTGTATGTGTCCCCTCCCCCCTCCCCTCTCAACTGAGGAACCCGAAAATAAGAGTGTTCATGCGCAAGATAAAATGAAATAAAAGATTATGAGATACAACTGTTTACTGATGGTTGGCCAAATTTTAGATCCCGGCAGCATGGCTCCTTACTATGCTTCCCCAGAACTACTCCAAGTCGTTGGGTGGAAAGGTTTATGACATTGCTTATCCGAGAGAGTACCTCGAGAGTGTGAAGAAGGACGAGTCGCTCACTAAAGAGGTAATTCGGCCCCTCCCGCTCCCCCTTCTCTCAATTCCTCGTCCAACCCCTTCTACCCGATATCTCTCAATTACCCGACCGTACTGTTCCAGTCTCGGAATTGCTTGCGTCTCGCTCTTGCATGCTTTCGTAGTAGCGCGCATTCCCAACCTGACTTTCCCTCCATTTGACCCTACAATTCGTCGAGTGGGAATTACACATTCGCAATCGGTGCAACCCTAAAAACCACAGAGTAGCGCATGAATGACGACTGACCAAAAAAAAAAAAAAACAGACAAAGCAAAAGATCTTCCGCGCCGAGGCCGCGGCCACCAACGGACAGGAGACTATCGGCCTCTTCATTGGCGCCGTCCTAGCTGCCAACTACGCCGGCGTGCCCGTCGAGACCGTCAACAAGCTCGCCTTTAGCTACCTCGCCAGCCGCGTGGCCTTCAACGTCATCTACATCTTCCTGCAGAACAGCCGCAAGTTCGCGCCCCTGCGCAGTGTTGCCTGGGCAGCCGGCATGGTCACGTGGGTTACGCTTTACGTCAAGGCTGGTAACCGCTTGTAAGATGGAAAAATGGGATGGAAAAAAAATCAAAATGAACGAATAATAATCCGGAGTATGCGGGCACGTGCGGCTAAACTTTTTGTTGGCTCTCGACATACCCTACCGGCTGTAATTGAATATATAATATAATATATCCTTGTAAATCAAAACGCGTATCTGTGTGACGGCTACGCAAGGCCCCTCCGAGACATGGAGTCCGTATTTTGTAACGTTCCAAATTGATAGCAGTCATATTTTGACACACGCCCTTTTCAGTTATGGCACATGAATACTCGGTCTTACTTGCCCGTAAATATAAAAGACTAAGCTTGACCCTTTTTACGAAAGGCGTTGCTTTGGAGTATCGACGTAGGACAGCTTCGGTCTTTTTATTCACAAGTGTTACCTGAGCAAAGCCTTACACCGCATTGTGATTACCGACGAACCGAGGACCGCCCATGTCCACAGACGTAGGAGGGATTCAGGAGCCTTATAAACGATGTGTTTCGAAGCATCGCAGTTATCTGCGCAAGTAAGAACATTATCTCGGACAGAGAGCGTCTGCTGCATCATCTTCTGACGTCGGCCTTACACTTCTGAGTGATTAGTACTTGATATGTAAGGTAGGTATATATGTACTTAAGTAGAGAAGGAGGACTCCTCAAGCGTGCCTACTGAAGAATACCGGTATAAGAGTTACCAGCATTGACCTCACAGCAACCTTTGAAGGTTGTGCCTACCGTGTCTGCGCGTCTTCCTTTGGCAAAGCAGGAACTACCTACTAGATGTCCATTACCTATTAAGCAAGAAGGGCCGGTACACAGATCATGGGGCCGGAGGGAAAGTGTTACCTTACATCATAGCTAGTACCATAGCAGACGTTGTGCAAGCGAGTATGCCATTGCTTTCCTTCACACCTCTCACCGTGATAGGCACCTAGTTCGTGTCAAGACTCAGCTTCTTCCCACTGGTCAGTTTACTTCAGTATATCGGCTTCAAGTGTGTACTATAATTACGCTCGTACTCGCCATTTATTGTCTACCTAAAGACTCCAGAGCATCTACACAATCATATATCAAAGGTACAGATCACAGTTCTAGTACAGGGTACGATCTCTAACCAATTCAAAAGGCTATTTCCAACACTCAAAGACAAGACTGCTACCCCAAGATGCAGCAGCATATCATCTCTTACTTGAGCGTCTTGCTCATGATCCAGCCCTTCATGGGTAGTGTTATGGCCAGTTGGGGCCCCCATCACGTGATGGACAGCAACTCTGACCTCGTCTCTCGCGATGAGTTGAATCCAGCGGTATCTGACGCAGTTGAAACTGTGACGGAAGTGAGCACTGTTGTAACGACAGTCAACACAGCAACGGTTTTCGTTACTATTCAACCCACTGTCGACACCATCGATGGACATACCACTGAGATTCGCTCATCCGAGACGTATTCAAGCGAGACACGCACGGGAGATTCTCCTCTCACCAATTCTATCGCCACCATCCCAACTGGAGCCTCGACTATTACCGGTATTGCAGACGGTACCACTGTGGCATCCATAACTCCACCCACAAGCGCCTCCTCCCTGACTGATATCGAGAGCACCGGGACAGGAAGTGAGACCGCCGGCATCAGCATTGCCTCTGCCGGTACAGACAGCATTGAGCCTTTTGGTATGACCGCAGTCACTATACTGTCTCCCTGGATTAGCCCCACCTCGACGTTGTCATCGGTTTCTGGGTCTAGCACTGGGATGGACACGACCTTCACAACCATCACAACGCCTGCCCCAAACCCTGCATTATCTCCTACATCGGTCTTTGACACGGCTCTATGTGACGATATCTACTGCAATTCAGAGGGCAATGAAGTATGCATGTATTGGGCGGGCATGACCTCATGGGACGTCTCTGATGGTGCCATGCCAGGAGAGGTCCCAACTATCATCGGCACCTGCTAAGCGGATGTGATACACCAACGCTACCCCTAAGGTGGTCTATAAAATGCTAACGACACCGGGATCATCGGAAAGTGGCAGAAGTACTTGAAAGAAACGGAAACACACAATTGTTGAGCAGCTGAGGGCCAAGGAGGCCCATCTGATTGCTATTTCTGGGAAATTCGCAAATGGATGGCTTTATACCATGGCTCGCTGCCATTTTGGGGAATGCGTTGCCCGCCTACAAATTATGATTCAACCGAAATACTAGATACTATGTATACAGAATCCAAGGTGCATTTGCCGGGCTATCCTGGTTATGTTGGCCATATTCGTAGTGCCCGGTCGTTCTTGCCCCTTCATTGAGGTTTATACGTGTGACACTAAACACAACTTCGTACACGCGCGCCGCCAGATATGCCCCCTGCATACATTCTAGATAACTTATTGATGCATGATGCTTAAAAAATCAAGACTTTCGATGCGTTAGAGTTTTCTATTGCGACTCCGGCACCCAGTTCGGAAACCACACGATAAGGATAAAAGTCATATAGTTCGCTTATCCAATACATTAGGATTTACACGAAAGTACCTAGACATGACATCCTTTACAGACGCGTATGGGATGCCTTCAGAAATAAATTTGCGTATCCAACGCCAAAGCACTCTAATATTCCAAACCAGCACCGAAACTGCTGTTCCGGGCAAGGGTCGCTTGCTCCAGACTAGTCCGGGAAACATCACCACTGCGTTTCCTCAAAGGCGAACGGGCGCCCACGTCGCCCTCGCCCTGCTCGGCAGCATAGATAGCAGCTTCGGGCGGCACCGACATGTCGTCGTCGATGCGATGGACGAGATATGCCGCGACCAGAACAAAGACACCGCCGAATGCGAAGACGATAGCGTAGCTGCGGTCACCGGGAACGCCTCTCGGCTTTTGGAAGAAACGGAAGACGATGCTGGAACCCAGTGTAGCAATCATCTGAGGTGAGGCGATGGCCATGTTGTGAATGCCTAGAATGACGCCGGCTTGATCGGGCTCCGGTTCGGTATCTTCTAGTTCGTCCAAACGTCTCAAGGAGCCGTCGTCGGAATGGACGTCTTCGTTGAGACGTCTCAGTTGTTGCATCTTGGCTCGATAGAGCACATCACGGCGGCTAATCTCGGCGCTGATAATGGCCCACGGAGCCCAGAGTGTCAGGGCCCAGGTGATGCCGATGAGGCCTATAAGTACAGTCGCTGCTTGGATCGATCGGACAATGAGGGCAGAGAACATGGAGCCTGAGAAGAGAAGGTGAGAGAGCATCCAAGCACGTCGGAGCGTGAATCCGGGGATGATCAGGTGTTTGAGCCACTTTTGAATACGCGTTTCGTCCTCCTCAAGGATCCTATGATCCTGTCTCTTGCTAGCAGCAGAAGTGTTGTCGTAAGTCGGGTCGATAAAGAACGGGAGCACCACGTTGGTGACTAGACTCGTAATGGCAAATATTAAGAGCGCATGGGTTCCCATTCGGGTCGCCTTTTCGTACAGCTCATCCAACTCGGCCGGCGTCATGTTGGGATTTTCCTCGAGAAAGGGTTGGACATAAATATCCCCAATGTATGAAGAGGTGTAGAACAACATGGGGAAGAATCCAACCCATGCAAAAAACTGCACTACGCAGACCTTGGCAATCTGCGGTGGCAGCCTCTTGATCGCCGCAAAGATCTTCACGAAGAACGTTATTAGGCCTATGCTGTCCCCTGGCCGACGCCCGTCGAGCTGGGGGTTCCGTTCGCGGACTACTGTTGTGCTGAACAACACAGTGGCGCAAAGGGTGATACTGGCGATGGCGCAGAGGTCCTTGAACTGAGTAGAGCCGAAAAACCAGAAATACTTTGGCAAATTGATGCCTCCGGCGATATAACCGACAATGTTGCCTAGTCCGACCACTCTACTGGCCATCGAATTTGCAGCCTCTACTAGTACATTAGCCCACGTAGATGTCGCGGAGGGAACAAAAGTCATGCCAACTCACCCTGTTGATGTGGCGGCGCGCAGTCCACAATGAAAGCTCGGATCGAAGCTTGGACTGTGACAGCGTTAGAAATCGAGTATAATGCCAATGTATCTTAAAGCAAAGTCTGGGCGCAAACCTGTATTGACTGCAACATCAAGTACATATATCCAGATGACCGCAGTCACGATGATGACTGTCTTTACACCATCGGATTCGGGGTCGGCGCCGAAAAGGCCAGAGAAGCCACCGACGATCTCTCTAATCCAGGCAAGGAACATGTAGGCGATCGAAGTAGCAATGGCGCCACCGACGACAAAGGGTTTGCGTCTGCCCCAGGGCACGCGGCAGTTGTCGCTCAACATGCCCACGTAAGGCTGCACAAGTGTACCCGTGATCGGGCCAGCAATCCAGACGAGTGCCATGAGAGACTTGCTAAGGCCGAGGGAGAGTAGGTAGGGCGTGCCGTTCGAAAGTTCGACAGCCCAGGCAACCTGGAGACCACCAAGGCATATTGTCATTGCGATCAGATACCATGTACTCTTGGTTTCGTTGAAGTGGTCCTCCTCCTCCCCTTCCGCGGACGACCCTATGAACGCCTCATTCTCATCTCGGTGGGGAGACAGCAATGGTGACTGCTCGTCAAGTCCATTTCCGCCACTATCCGTATCTATACGGTGTCGCGTAGCTTCTACCGGGTTCGCGTCATGGTCAGATATTCGGAAGGTGGTCGTCCTGGGCCCATGCGAAGACGAGCTACTCGGAGAACTGGACAATGACGAGCTCATGGGACGTTCGGGGACAGGCAGCTACTCGGATACAACGCAACAACGTCTTGCGCCGGACTGAAGGACTTTCGGGATGATATCGAGGTAGGTGTGGATCTCTGATCGAAAAGATATAGCTATCGAGTGAGGCGATTCACGTTTGACTGGGTTATCGACATATGATAGTTGTTAAGAGGAGTAAAAGGCGACGAGGTTCTGCGATGCGTTAGAGCGGGCAGTCCTGTCTGGGATACATGGAGATTGCAAAACTATCGCTAAATCAACAAAAATTAAGAGCTGAAGTAGGACGGTTGTTGACAGATCGAGGTCAGCTTAAGTTATCTACGCGAGCTAGGTACATTAATTTGTTGTATGACGCGGCAGCACGGGTAAGCTAATAGGTAAGGTAGGTAATGGCCACGGCCTGGATCGAGGTTTTAGTGGTTGAGCTGCTAAGAATATCCCGATCTGATGACCTGACAATGTGACGACGTCACAGGCTGCTTTTCGTCGTCGAAGCACCTGCCACTGTCATTAGTATCCAATGAACAGGGGAAGGCGAGACTGTCTAGCCTATCTGAGTTGCTTAGTGGGTTTTATTAGTAGAGATCTATCGCGACTGGGGCTGGGCCGGAGGTATTGGCTGCTTCACAAATCGCCATATGTCGATGAATGAGGAAGGAATACACCCAGACTACACGTAAATCGTGGTAGGCATGCTTTTCCCCAAGTCATGTCTGTACCCGTATTCTTGGTTTTAGTGGGATAAATCATAGCTGATGCACATTACCGTAGACCACCTGGCCCGGGGAGTGATGTATTAACCAAGTGGTCGGGTAGATTAGGTACATCGCTACCAACGGAAAGTAGGTACTGGAGCTGACATTACCCAAGCGGTTCGGCAGCGTGGTTGGCGTACCTAGCAGTGCAAGTCGGTGTGATATACCGTGTTTTGGTGCGTTGGTGGAACCAATAGGTTATTTCCAAAATAGGTAGAGCATGGCTGGGGGAGCAGGAGTCCAGGTGGTAGCAGCTGATGACGACTGTAGCTCAAGAATAGATTATTCCCGTCCCGTCACGTGTGGTCTCCCTATCTTATTTGCTAGCACCGTACACATCTCGACCTTCCTTAACAGGTCAATCGTCTGGCAACCCAATTGACCTAATTACACCTCGTACATACAGGCTTTTCGATTTCACTACCCTCTGCATGGCAGCCATGACTGCACCCTTCGCAATGAAGCCATCGCGACCCTTCCCCCCCTCTCTCCCCACCTGTAGCCGTCTAGTGCGCTCGCCACTACCCTGTCCGCGTTGTAAAACCCCTTGCTGTAAGGGTTCTACATTTGACGAGGCAAAAGGTAGTGTTGCAGGTTGCACTAACAGGCTGCCGGGCTATTAATACGTGTAGAGACCGAAAGAGGGTTACAATGTACAGTGCTTTACTCGTATACCATGCCCATCTAGCAATGCGCTTAGTGAATATATCTCATTCCCCCCCCCTCCTCGCCCCAATGATTTCCTTAATTGAATTCCGTCGTGAGAAGTGAGGGGTTTTCGTGGTTGCAATCCAAATATTGCAGTCTTAACATAGATGCCTCAAGGACTGAAAGTTCAGCATCTAGAATCGAGTCCTCTATTCTACACTTTCCATACAAGACAGTGACCTTTAAATGGCCTACACCTTACAAACCTAAGCAAGTTTACTACGTTAGGTAATTAAGGTTAATTTTGTAGCACTTAAAGTACTGACAGGTAACTTGGCCTTCTCACGCCTATCGGCACGTGTAACAAGAAGTGTTGAGCTAATAACTCCAATTTTAAAGCTAGTCTCGTCAAAATTGTAGATATCTTTATCTTGGATGCCGCATTTAAGTCTTCACATTCGCAACTAGGCCAAACCAACCAGAAATAATCGCCAAAAAGAACCATCTAGTAGTTGTATTTCTGATTCATTTTGGTCTTTACATCCGGGTTACGGTTGATAAACCGCCCGACGCAGTGCTTACCGATAGGTTTGCCGCCGCGCGACTGCGACAGGAAGTTGGCCATATCTTCCGCATTGTAGATCTTACAAGGCATCCCTCGGATATCCAGGTCAGTTATATACTTCCAAAGCACCTCCTCTCAAATATGATCTAACTTATGGGGTAGGTGTCGGATATTGCGTCGTCGTCGGTGCCATTAACACAATTGTTAAGTGTAGATATTGAGAAATAGTAGAATTTCGCAGCAGCCCTTTGGCTAATTTTGTTTTGTCCATCTCGTGTTGCTTGAATTGTCAGAGGGCATTGCAGTTGTATAATTAATACGCGTTGAAGTTAAATTAGGGAATAAGAAAAACAATGTCTGGTGAAGCAATACTCGTAGGTCCGGTGAAGTGGGGAGCCACGTTATGATAGGCAGAGTATACACGCAATCAGGGGACTTCCACCAATCGGCTCCACTCCTTCTATTCTAGACTCGTCTAGACTCTGCAGACCCGCAGGGATCCGCCCGTAACCTAATCCTCTACTCGTACGAGTAGATACACCACACTTTCAGGCTCAGTCAGGTAGCGGTCTCACGTCGAAAACACCCGCCCACCGCCCCTGTTACGCTAGATGTTCGCGGAGTATTAGGAATTGTATAATTATCATCTTTTGCCCATATGCTGTTGCTGGTTTTGTTTTAGTTGGTTAGTAAGCAGTCATAGGCCTGTTAGCGATCCTCTGGCGTAACTACGTGTATAGTCGCTACGCAGCGCGGCCCCTTTACACCCCCGCCTGCGCCTCGCTAACGGCTCTGTTTCGGCTTACGCCCTCGCCCAATACCTGCATCAAAACACCCCAACATTGAGTGTGCCTAAAGTGTGCTGTCGATGAGCTTCTACCAGCGACAAGCCCACCAATAGCATCGCAAGACTTGCGGTTTAAGTCTCGAGGAAAAATTGGCGGAAAGCGTGCTTAGTGCTCCGTCGCGGCGACCTAGTTGCCTGGGGTTTCCAACAATGCATTATCCTTTTCGGACAGCCGGAGCGGCGTGATCCGTACCTGAGAGTCTAGACCTCGTGCGGCGGTAGCTGCACGCGACTCGAAGTTCATTCCACCACCAGTACCCCCCAACAATCCGCATCTCCTGCCACTTTTGTGAAATGGAAGGCTTCCGAGCACACAAGGTACCGGGGGAATTGTGAGTGAAATCCGCCTGTCAATGGCTTGACCCCGGAGCCAACACGGACCCAACCGGTTCGCCAAGATGCGCCTGATTATTTTGGGCCGAGCACGTGTGAAGCTCTCCGATGGACGCATCCGAATACATAATCGGTGAGGTAGCACGTTGCTCTCCCCTCGAGTTGCGTGATGCTCACCAATCGTTCCTCGGCTGCTTCTTAACCTGAGCCTTCCCTCCCCACCGCCAACAGGCAGCTCAATATGAAGGTCGCAAACGCCAGAGTCAGCCTCGCTTCCGGGGCCACCGCGCTTCTGGCGTCGGCAGCCGTGGTATCGGCGCAGTGCTCCCTTCCATCCTCATACAAGTGGAAGGACTTCGGTGGGCCCCTGACCACCCCCAAGAACGGTTGGTCATCCTTGAAGGACTTCACCTATGTCCCGTACAATGGCAAGCACCTAGTGTATGGGTCAAACGTCAACAATGGGAACTACGGGTCCATGAACTTCGGACTCTTCTCTGACTGGTCCGAGATGGCTTCCGTTTCCCAGAATGGCATGAACCAGGGTACCGTTGCGCCTACTCTGTTCTATTTTGCACCGAAAAGCGTCTGGATCCTGGCTTACCAGTGGGGTCCGACCGCCTTCTCCTACAAGACATCATCGGATCCAACCAACCCAAATGGGTGGTCTTCGGCAAACCCGCTTTTCTCGGGCTCAATTTCCGACAGCGGTACCGGCCCTATCGATCAAACGCTGATCGGCGATGACAGCAACATGTACTTGTTCTTTGCCGGCGACAATGGCAAAATCTACCGCGCGAGTATGCCTATCGGCAACTTCCCGGGTAACTTCGGCTCTTCAAGTCAAGTAATTATGAGTGATTCGCAGGCCAACCTCTTCGAGGCTGTGCAGGTCTACACTATAAAGGGATCGACGAAACAGTACCTCATGATCGTTGAGGCGATGGGCTCAGGCGGCCGCTACTTCCGCTCCTTTACCTCGTCCAGTCTCGGTGGCTCGTGGACGCCACAGGCTACTAGCGAGAGCAACCCCTTTGCCGGCAAGGCCAACAGCGGCGCCACCTGGACAAATGATATCAGCCACGGCGACCTCGTGCGCAGCAAGAATGATCAGACCTTTGAGATCGATCCCTGCAACTTGAAGCTGCTCTATCAAGGCCGCGACCCCAACTCCAACGCCGACTACAACAACCTCCCGTACCGGCCCGGTCTGCTCACGCTCCAGAACCCCAATGGATCCCCGATCACGACAACGACCACGACCAAGTCTGGTGGTTCTACTACACCCACCGGCAATCCTACTTGCGCTGGTTTGTACGATCAGTGCGGTGGGAAAGATTGGAAAGGCCCGACGTGCTGCTCCTCCGGTAAATGCACGTTCGGTAATGATTGTAAGTGACCCGATGCCGTAATCCTCTCGGGTCAGCTCATGAGCTAACAAATTCCCAGGGTACTCCCAGTGCGCCTAAATCCGGCCGCAAGGGTTGACGTGACTATCCGGTGATGTATTTGAATGGGCTGGAAAGCATGGAATGTACCTATCTGGATCTCTTAACTCTCAATACTGCTAGCCTGTTCTTGGATCACTCATACCGCTGAGTCGTATTAAATCTAGCAGGAAGTCTAGCATGAACTCAGATGTGTGTTTACGAGTATGGGAAGTACTATGAGTGGGCCTAAGGAGCCGCTGCCTTCGTTAGCATAAAGCTCATCGTTATTCTTCCCCCTTTTTTTCTCCAAATCCCCTTTGGGCCACGAGGAGCAATATCGGTCAATGACTTACTTGCATATGGCCACACTTTCTGGGGGTACCAGTGTGGATCCGCCGACGGAAAGGATAAGGTGGTGTTTGGTCTGGTTGTTTATTGCGTTTACTTATGGCCCGTGACATCTATGTCGTAAGTAAACGAAAAAGTGGGTTGCTTATAAGGCAAAGCCATCACTAATCAACCGATAGTAGTAGGTCTTGTCTAGATAAGTAAGTTGAAATGTCCTTGGTGGTTATAATTGTTCATAGGGACGTGTAGGTTGGTATGTTGACTGTATACGAGGTTGTAGTTTTAGTATAGGCTGTGTTGGTGATACCGTTTTATGGTGTTGCGCGCGCTTGTAATAAGGTATTGACTGCACCTTGCAAGGTATGTTGACTACACCTTGTGTACCAAGGTAGGTAAATTTACTTGGGTATTTTGACTGCGTTGGGATTGGCTGCGTAAGTACGTATGTTGGAATGGCTACATTGGCTGCGTGAGGCTGTATTTACTCGTAGATGCTGGACATGGTGGTGATGCGTAACGTATGGGAGTGAGCGCTACGCTCTTGATAGGGTCCATACTCGTACCTACATCCTATAATTATAGGAGGGTAAGACACTATAACTAACTGAATATACGTCATACAGGCAAGATAAGCAAGTGGAAAGGTACCGATGTTGTTGAAGAGAATGCCAAGAACATCACCAAAATAATGATATCTGATTGGATGAGTACCTAGGTAGTGCATAATCGTAGGCACTCAATCGGTCTATCGTACAGGGCTGGATAACAACGATTGAAGGGTTGAGCAACTGCCAGAAATTGCAAAGATGAAAGCTGTCGACTACGAGTAGGCAAGGCAGGTTAGGTATTGGATTTGCTCTACTCTATCAACAGATCCGACCGTCCTTGACCTCCTCTGTTCAACAATCAACGCCGGCATTTATTCCTCAAATGTCTTGCCCTACTACCAGGGTTTAATGTCTTCGCAAGGCGCAATTCAAGTGCTCCTTGTTAGGGTTGAAGACGAACAACTCGCGCCGACCTCCATATCCGACGTAGTATAATCCGAAGGTCGTAACCGCGTCGCCAACATGTTATCGCAACTCGCCCTCTTCGGGCTGCATCTCGCAAGTATGTTTCTGGAGACGCGACATTACCCTGATTTGAAATGATACTAACTGATGTTATTTGTGTATAGAACGAGCCGAGGAAGAGCTAGACCCCGGTGGTACGAATCGCGTTTCCTTCGGCCTTGTCGGTCGAGCCATTGCGATGTAAATTTCATCTAACTCTGCGGACAGAACAGGATTCGGGCGAGAAAGAAATCACCTCATCATGGGCGCTCTTGATATCCATCGTGCTCCTGATAATCGCTTTCTTCACCAGCTATACGTTACAACAGAAAAAGGTTCAAGCGATACACGAGACCGTCATCTCTATCTTCGCTGGTTAGTTGCCTAACCCCTATTCGCGTCAACCCAAGACGAAAGGAGAACCGAAGGCCTGACTATGTACGGTATCGTTATGATTTCTAGGAATGACCGTTGGCTTGGTCCTGCGACTCAGCTCTGAATCCGGCATCCCGACGCTCATCAGTTTCGATTACCAAATATTCTTCAACCTCCTCCTCCCGCCCATTATCCTCAACTCGGGATACGAGCTGCATCAAGCCAATTTTTTCAGAAACATTGGAACTATATTAGTATTTGCATTTGCCGGCACTTTCTTGTCTGCCGTCGTCATCGGCTTTTTGCTATGGCTCTATACGCGCATACCCCAGGGGTTTGAAATGTCCTTCAACGACGCGATATCGGTCGGCGCCACGTTGTCTGCGACTGACCCCGTCACCATTCTCGCCATTTTTAACACCTACAAAGTCGACCCGAAGCTATATACCATTATCTTTGGCGAATCCATCCTCAACGATGCCGTCGCCATCGTCATTTTCGAGACGGCGCAACAATACAAGGGCGACGAAGCTGGGGCATATGGCTTCTGGAGCTTCGTCAAGGGTATCGGTACATTCTTACTGAGTTTCTTCGGTAGCTTGGGCATTGGCGTGGTGGTCGGTGTAGGCACGGCTCTCATCCTGAAGATGACCTACGTGCGGCGATACCCACATATCGAGACATGTCTGATCGTGTTGATTACATATGCGAGTTACTTTTTCTCGCAGGCCGTGAGGATGTCCGGTAAGCTGAGACAGCCGTTCTTATCCTGTTCATCATGGGTTTGCTGACATTGGTGCAGGCATCGTTTCTCTACTGTTTTGCGGTATCACCGTGAAGCATTATGCATACTTCAACATGTCTCGCCGGACCCAACTTAGTACCAAGTACTTTTTCCAGATCATGGCACAACTATCCGAGAATTTCATATTTATTTATCTTGGTTTGTCTCTGTTCACGGACAGTGAGTTGCAGTTCCAACCCTTGCTTATTATCGTCACGGTGATCTCGGTTTGCGCGGCACGATGGGTGGCAGTCTTTCCCTTATCGAGTGCCATCAATTGGTATCACCGCTATCGCGCGCGTGGGCAGGGTAGGGAGGTCAGCGATGAGTTACCATACAGCTACCAGGCTATGCTATTCTGGGCCGGTCTCCGTGGAGCTGTCGGCGTAGCACTAGCCGCCCTCCTGACGGGCGATAATTTCTACGCGTTGAAAGCCACGGTTTTGGTTGTGGTGGTGCTCACAGTCATCATCTTCGGCGGCACCACAGCTCGGATGCTAGAGATTTTGGGCATCAGAACTGGTGTGGTGGAGGAAGCAGACAGCGACGATGAATTCGATATCGAGGCAACCCCGGGAGGGTCCTACTACAAACGATCCGATACCGGCTTTGGATATAACCCGAGGCAGAAGAATGGGTCGGTGCGAATGGAAAGAATGGGGTCTTCAAGTGGTAGACGCAACACGGGCCCCGAACGTGGCAGCTATGTCTCTGGACATCGATCGCCTCTGCCGCATTCGCGTGCCGGAAGCTCGAGCCGGAAGAACTCGCGTCCGACAGGCGGTGATGATGTGGACAGGCTTGATCTCCTTGGGCATTCGGCCAATCTATCCGACTCAGAAGTCGACAGCGACATTGACACTTCCGATCTCCCACCCCCAGCACGTAAGGCATCAAGGAGGAAGTCTAGTCCCGAGTTGACGCCGGGCGGCGCTTCTGAGGAGGAAGGCGTGTTTTCCTACCCCACGTCAGGACATAGAGCGCCAGCGCCGTTGTCTACTAGGTCAGCGATCAAGCAACTGTTCACGACACACGATCCTCAGGCGCTGTTCCGACAACTTGATGAGGATTACATCAAACCTAAACTTCTGCTGGATGGAAATCACCCGGGACCAAGCAGTGGCCGAGGCCACGGTGACGAAGGTTCGGGACCTAGCTAAGACGGTCTATAATGATGGAGCGTACCGGGTGGCTGGGCATGGATTGGAGTTGGGGGTTTATTTGGTAGTCACTCTATAAGTTCATAGACAGCGCAGAAGCCCCTGCTTTTGTGGGCTATAGCGATAAGCGCTAACATCCATGTATAATTCAGCGCCAATGACCATTTTACTTTAATTTCGTAGAAGTGCATCATGGGCCAGTTCACGTATTTGCCAGATGATTATCGCACCGCACGTGTATCGTGGTCAGGAGGGGTTGCGATTACAGTCTATACCGCTCAGGGCAGGGCGAGCATATCTAGGTGGTGCGTTGCCCCCATGAGCTTGGGTTGCAACTGTGCTGTCTTTTTTCAATCGAAGCAAAAGTCACACTTGTCCAAACCCCCAAACTAGTCATATGTTACCTGCCTTTCAATTATGTGCCTAACCAAGCGCCGCACATATCTCGCCCTGCTGCGTGGCCGATGACGCCTATCTAGATTAGGGTAGGATAAGGTTCTTACAGCGCAATACAAGGTAATCCATTCGCATATGTAGGCAAGAGGTAGGTAACACCCTTGTTCAGACGACGAGCCACAAAACCTGACCTACGTGTTCGCTTACCTGACGTGGGCTATAGAGTGTGATGGGATGACCCCAGACACAACGCCGTCAGAGAACGTTACAACTTTGCATTTGACCAAGTCGTCTTTGTTTTTGATATGATTATATACCTAACCTAGTGTATTGGCTGGTTTCGAGATCCGGCCGGGGAACACTTTATTATACACGTACAACCTGGGGCAATGCGCATGAAATGGATATACGTGAACAGATGGGGTTGTGCTTTGTTGTACGATACAGGAAGGCTACCTTTGTATGTACTCTACCGCAGATAAGAGAGAGGTACATACGGCACTTGTAGAGATTCGCAAGTGGATATTAGGACTACGGTTAGGGAATGAACTGGACATCTACAGAACTGTAGCTAGCACGTTGTGCCTTGTCTGGAAATACCAGTAGTAGGTACGTCAGCTGGCACTCTGAAGAAGTAGGTACAAGTCAAAGATCCATGTACAAGTACAGCAGAAGTATGTAGACAACCAGAAATATGTAACTAACAGGACTACAGTGACGCATGAACAGCAGGCACCTCCTATATCCCATTACCCGCACCTATCTCGACCGCAATTGAATGTTTTAATACTACTACATTATAACTCTCCAGCACTCGTATTGCATGTGACTCGGGCTGATTCTTTCGGGGGAAGAGACATAATCCAGAACCCACGCGCCAACGGTGTCGTTTTCCTCGACCCAGAAGAAGATTCGAACCTCCTACGTTGATAACACTACCCATCCCACATCCCCCCTTCCCCCCGTACACCGGGCCAACTCGCCAACTGCCTACCGACTTGGTAGGTGGTTCTCTCCTATCCATCACTCCTTAATCCTATGTCTTAACAATATTATAGAAATGCGCCGAACATAACAGCTTCCAGTGCCAAGGCCGATCCATCGTTCTCATGCCATAGCTGTGAGACCCTGGTTGTCCCGTTCTCCGTCCTCCACCGTCTCCGCCGCTTTAAACATCCCACTGATTTCTCTCGTCACCGCGACTGAGATCGACCGAGAACCATCCAACCCACCATTTCGACTCTGTCATTAACCATGGCCTCCTTCAACAATCCTATAGCGATGGTCCGTCATGGGCAACAGCAACCACATCAAAATCAGCATCAACACCAAATCCAACCTCAAATGCCCATACCTGTGCCGGTCCATGCCCCTGCCGTCCCGGCTGGCACGTTCATGCCAGGGACAAAGATCCAAGTTGGGGAACACAGAGTTGTCATACAGAAGTACCTTTCCGAGGGTGGATTCGCACATGTCTATCTCGTCAAACTACCTCGTCCCATCGACGGGACCGACCTAGCGGTCCTGAAGCGGGTGGCTGTACCAGACAAGGAGACGTTGCGATCGATGCGGACCGAAGTCGAGACGATGAAGAGATTAAAGGGACACCGCCCCATTGTGAAATACATGGACTCACACGCGTCCGAACTCAAAGGCGGGGGCTATGAAGTCTTCCTATTGATGGAGTACTGCAACGGAGGGGGCTTAATCGACTTTATGAATACTCGACTGCAGCATCGTCTGACCGAGCCGGAGATCTTGAACATCTTCTCTGACATTGCCGAAGGCGTCGCTTGTATGCACTACCTCAAGCCACCCTTGCTACATCGGGATCTGAAAGTAGAGAACGTCTTGATTACGATGGATGGCCCCAAAAGGAAGTTCAAGTTGTGCGATTTTGGATCGGCCGCGCTGCCCAGACCAGTACCCCAAACCGTTGCCGAGTGCAAGGCGATTGACGAGGACGTCCAACGGCATACCACTATGCAGTACAGGAGCCCTGAGATGGTTGACGTATACAGGAAACAACCGATAGACGAGAAATCCGATATCTGGGCACTGGGCGTTCTTCTCTACAAGCTCTGTTACTACACGACGCCTTTTGAAGACCAAGGGCAGCTTGCTATTTTGAACGCGAGCTACCGGTTCCCCACCTATCCCGTCTTCTCCGACAGGTTAAAACAGTTGGTTGGTGAGTTTGCCCGGCGGTAAATACTGGTCACTCATGCTGACAAGCCCCAAGCCTCTATGCTACGAGAAAGCCCGGGGTCTAGACCGACTATCTACCAAGTGCTCCGGGAAAGTTGCTTGATGCAAGGCCGGGAAGTCCCTATACATGATGTTCGTCGGCCGCCCATCCTTGAAGTGACGTGGCATTGCTAACAGTAGTTCAGATATACGCGAATCGGCCGCAGTCGGAAGCATCGAGGGCGGAGAGGCATCAGTCGGCGGAGCGCAAGCCCGGCAGTGCGCCCGCCGTCGGTGCCGTGTATTCCCCACCCCCACAACAACAGGCCCAGGTGATTCCCGAGATTGCGCCGATGCGACGGGGGAGACCTACAACTTCCAACCAAGCTACCCCATCCCAAGCCCCTACGAAAGTTACTGCGGGCGACCCCTTTGCCGCGCTTGATTCCAGACCGAGTGGTACGTTGGATGCGGACGAGTTATCCTCTAGGTTTCCAACTCTCGATCAGTTTTCCATCTTGCACGAACAAGGAGCTAGTTTCAACTTCGATAGCCCGACGTCACCGCAAGCTCCTACCGGACCAACGGCACAAATCGATGAGCGGGCAACTGCGAAACTCGCCGACGAAGTGTTCGCAAGACCTCAGACGGCAACCGTCGCAGCCACGGATAGTCAAAATCACAGTGCTAATCCCAGCCGCGTACAGTCTGCAATGGCGACAAACGAATTACACGAACCGTCACCGCCGCCAAGGCCATTGCATAAAGCTATCTCGGCACCACCGAAGCCGATTTCGGAAAAGAGCAGGGCCTCTGCCATCATCTCGAGCCACCCAGAACTTCAAGCGATTGCATCTACGCCGGCCCAGTCTAAGCAAGAGGCCCCGTCTAGGCCAACTATGGTCTCTACCGGGACCATGACTACACCTCCTGTTGAAAGACCTAGGCCGGACTATCCTCCGGTGCACCGCTTCCATCCAGCAGACCAACAACGAGCAACGAGCCTACCTAGACAGCCTGAGCCATTTAACCCGCGCCAATCACAGTTGGATCTCAGCCAAATATCTCGGCCTTCACCCAGCCCTCGGTTGCATTCCCAGCCTGCTCTGTCTGCCCATCCGTCCTCGTCCCGGCCGTCTCTTGAAAGCGGAAGACCGAGCCCGGAGTACTTGGAGCCACTACCGAAGCCTTCGTCAAGCTCGAGCCAGGCCCGGCCCGTCAGCATGTACCTCGAGTCCAGCATAGACTATCTTCGTGAACGTGAACGCGAAGCGGCTCTAAAACCATCTCGCACTCCTGGTTACCCGTCACCGAATATGGCCGCCAGCACAGCCTCTTCATTGCTGATCGAACCTCAAGATGAAATCTCCATAGAGTCGAACGTTGAGTTTCTGCGCAAGATGGAGGATTCCGATAATAGGAAGAAAGAAAAGGCTGTGAAGCATCATAGTAAGCGATCTAGCCTCGGCTCGTTATCGGGCACCAAGAACATAATCGCAGGGAAGTTTGGAGACGCCTTCAAGCGTTTTGAAGGTGGTACCACGTCCTCTTCTGCGCGGACACCATCTCCGTTGAAAGAGCCAGAACGCTACAACCTGACCCCTATTGCTGGTTCCGAAGCTACCGATGGCCGCAGCGACGACGGGAACTTCCTGGGGGAACCTGAGCTGACGCCGGAAATGCGGCGAGAACTCGAAGCCCAGGCTCTTGCGGAGGAGGAGCGAAGAGTTGAGGCGGCCGCGGCGGAATACAAGCAGAGAATGGCAGCACGCGATTCTGGCGAATCCCTCGCGCTTCCGCGGAGCATAGGCGGTGTGTCACGGGCTGTGAGCATACAGAACCGAGTACAAAACTTGCTGGAGGAAACCCAGAAATCGTCCCAGCAAGTGCACCGTACCGCATCCGGCTACGGGAAATTCACAGACGACACCCCACCTAAGAGCCGTGTGGAGAAAGAAATGCCCGAGCTTCCACGTAGAGTTGTTGGAGTTGGCAGCCACGGACCACCTCAGAGGCCCAACTCGACCTCATCCGAGGCGCTAGCCCGTATTCGGTCGCCAGCTCAAGATGCTGGCTCGGCTAGCCGGCCGATACCACCCGGCAGGCCAAGTCCTGCCCCGAAGCCGACACATTTGAATAACATACCTACCGGTGGCCGTCCTCGCTCGCCACCGAAACAATCCGCACCACCTGGCCCTGCTAGTTCGGCAGAACGCCTGGTTGGGGTTGGCCTACCGGGACGACCTGTGCTGGATATGACGTTACAAGAAAAAGATGATTATGTACGAGATTTTAGTAAACGATTTCCAAGCCTTAGTTCTATAGAGATGGTTGAAAGGGACATAGATGCCGAGATGGATAAGAATGGAGGTCGTTAGAAAAGAAAAAAGAGAAAAAACCAGAAGCATGCGGTATATTTTGGCGTTGTTTTTGGAATGACAGCGGTACTTTGTTATCACAAACATGGACGCACTTTTGTCTGTGGCTTATTATAAGAGTTTCCGAACGTTAGTTGCGATGCGGACATAAATCTGCATCTATAGATGTGGGGTTGGCGTTTGAAAGAAGGGAGTTGAATAAATCCATACATCCCCTACCAATGGTTTCATTTTCTGAAATGCTGTTCTCTTTTTCCCCTTGCTCTATTACTTGCATATCACCACCATGCAAGCTGTGGAATCATCGCAGCAGCGAGTAAATAAAAGGCGACGATGTCTTATAGATAGCCTATCTAAACAGAGAATCTATACAACCTAACCTAGGTAGGTAGTCTAAACATTCAAACACAAATGGTCAGGGTATTTATTCTATCTAATTCCAACAGGATGTATTCCTTTCTTTCATCCAATCAGGTCATCTATCCACCGTTACCATTCCAGAGACAGACGGATTATCTGCAAAATATAACAAAAAAACCCTTCTCGTCACTTCTTCTTCTTCTTCCCTCGGGACAAAGCAGCACCAATCTAAATCTAGTACATGTATCTATACTCGGGGTTCAGATCGCCCATCTCGGTCTTCTCGTACTCGGAAAGACCGACGTTGGTGACCGTCTTGGCGCGTCTCTTATTCTCCAGGTGGATGGATATGAGATACAGAGTTGAGGAGATGGCGGATAAGAGGATGAAGGCTAGACAGATGGAGTAGCCCTTTGTGAAGTATGGGGCGTCGGTGTCTAGGAAGAGGTAGGTGGCTATGATGCCGCCGCTATTTCAATTTTATCTAGGTTAGTCTAATCTATAGGAGTATTATAGAGAAAAAGGGGAGCGGGGGAGGGAAAGAAGAAATGGAGGGGGGAGGGGACATACAGATTTCCGAATCCTATCTGCCATGCTGAACCGATGGCGCGACGGTGATGACCGCCCAGATTCATCTGGAACCAGCAGACGACGATGGGCATGACGCCATACGTGCCAATGGTGACGAGGTGCAGCATGGCGTACTCGACCGTGGTGTTGGTGTGGATGGAGAGCAAGGCGGCCAAGGCGGCGATGGAGATGGACAAGGGAGCGAGCGCGAAGGCGGCGCGATGTTGAGTCCAATCGGACAGGGTGGCGACGAGGAGCGAGAAGGCGAAAGAGGCGGCCCAGGGAGGGACAGAGTGCAGCTGCGTCTGGATGGGACTGTAGTCGTACGTCGAGATGATGGCGGGCGAGAAGAAGGCATAGCTGTAGGCCGGCACGATCATTCCCAGGTACATGAAGCCGCCGAGCCAGATGCGGTGGTCCTTCATGACGGTGACGACGTCGTGGAAGGTGATCTTGCGCTCTGCGCCGTTGTTTCCTTGTTCGGCCTGCAGGCGCGCCTTGACGAATGTTCGCTCCTCTTCGTTTAACCATTTAGCTTCCTCTGGGCTGTTTTCGGTTTTCCTTGGTTAGCGAGAAGAAATAAAAAGAAAGCCTGCCTGGTCTAGTCTAGGCCAGTCTTGAGGGCAGTCGCGGCTTACAAAGAGGGGAATGTGAAGAAGAAGATGATGGCGACAACGGCGGTTATTACGCCTTCGAGGATAAAAATCCATCTCCAGCCTGAAAATCCTCGGACCCCGTCCACTAGTTACAGTTAGTTGACCTGTCATCTCATGTCCCTGTGTTTGGTGATGGATGCCAGGGGTACAGAGATACGTACTTTTTCCAATGGCCGACGCAAGCAATCCGCCGAAAGCGCCAGCAAGGGAGGTAGAGCTGAAGAACAGCGAATACCGCTTCTGGGCTTCACTTCTTTTATACCACATGCCTTGAGGGGAAGATAGAAGTGTCAGTAACGTTCATCCATGTATATAGTATAGAAATCATGCTCCGACTCCGGCAGCATAAAGCGTGATATGGCATCGAATGCAGGTTACTCACCAATGAGATAAAAGCATCCTATTGTAACGTTAGTTTCGGTCATCCGAGCTAGGGATTGAAGAAGTGACACATACCTGGAAACATTCCGGTCTCGAACACACCAAGGAAGAACCGAGTCGTAAGCTATGCACGAGTTGTAAGTCGGAAGTTCCCGATTCCACGGACACGGACACGGGGGGGATCTGTGCCGCGCAGACCTGTTGTCTACTCACAAGACCAGCGTAATTCTGGACAAGTCCCTGAAAGATAGAGACGAGTCCGAAGCCCATCATGCACATAGACAGCCATACTCGGGGAGAGAACCGCTTGAGCAAAATGTTGCTGGGCACCTCGAAGATGACGTAAGGAACGAAGAAGATGGTCAGAGCTGGGGAGGGGTGTTAACATATGTACACATCCGATTTTCCTGTTTCCGGACGATCCGGCGAGAAACATACCCGTGTTATACTCGGTCTTGTGGAGGCCAAGGTCGTCCTGGAGATCAAACGCCTTTGCATTTGCGATATTCACTCGGTCCAGGAAAGCCAGGAGGTACATGATAGAGACGAAAGGCAGGATATGCCAGTCGATGCGGTTCTTGATCTTGCGCTCGGTCGTGTGTGGCGGGCACACCACGTTGAGATCATCGCGGTCGGAATCCACAAATCCCGGGTGGTACGTGTTGCCGGACGGCACGACGATGTCGGCCCCTTTCTCATTGTCGAGGCTAGTGCCGGCTGTTTCTTCATGTCAGCCGCAGGGCTTTTGGTCGCCTCTTTTGTATACTATATAATGCCGCCCAATCGCGGCCGAGCCAACAGGTCGGATTTGTTTGTGCCAATAACGTACAGGAATTTTTGCCGATAGCCATCTTGGCAGGACCCTGTGTGTTACAGGCGCTCAACTGTCGCACGACGTAAACGGGCCCGTAGAAGCGCGGACAGAGACGGATGCGCTATTCCAGAAAAAAGGAAATAACAGCCTGGCGACAAAGGGTGACCGGCGAGCAAGCACAGAGATGAGAGATCGATCGCCAGACGGCTGAGAAAAGCGAAAAAAGCAACAGCCAAAATCTCAGGACCGTGGAATGGGCATTGGAAGATCATCTTATACATAATAAGTAATCACGACCAGGTCTCTTTCCCCAAAGTATGCCATGTTAGGTTAGTAAAAGGCCCCGGGCCTTCCCCACTGAGGTGTCTAGGCACTCGTTAGGCTAGCTTACCGGTATTCTAGATTGGCTAAACACCCCACTCTCGCGGGGCTAGACAAGAAGTCAAGCATTTTAGTTAGGTAAAATGTTGGGGAAGGGTTTGGGGTTATTTCAGCTTTTTCTTTTAGCAGGCTTGGCTACGATTAGGATCTTTCTAGCGCCGACCTAGATACTTTAAGCATACAAGATTTTGCGGAATCATTGCGAATACTCATACCAACTCGTATTCCGCTAGAATTTGAATATCTTTAGCGTTCGAGAACAGAGGCGCCACGCTGCTTCGCCGGATAGTTTCTCGGCAACTTGTACCTAAAGTACCTACTATAATAGCTTGAGCATACGTGTACATGTAGGCAACTATCACCTAACCTTATATGCTTGACGGCTCTATATATCCGTGGCATCAGCTCTCCCGCGTGCTGTTGGCAGGGGTCATATATGTTGGGGGGGCACCTTACTTTAACCCGCTGCCCATCAAGTGTCTTCCACCACAAGCCGATTTCGCGTACATCCAAAAAGGAAAAAAAAAACCCTGAGCCGCAAAACCCCGCTCTTTGCAGCAATAGGAAGACAAGAAATACCCCCGAATCTCGAAGACTGCGAGTTTAGTATGGTGTATGCAGGCACTATGGTGCGTGTGTAAATGTACTATTGCACCGCTATGAGGCGGGTGGCGGAATCTACTTGCAAACAAGTTTCATCGCTTCGAGGCCTCGCTGCCTCGTCCGCTCCGATTTTAACCTTTCCGCCTCGGCCTTTTGCTGCCCAGTATTATGTTGTGGGCCACTCCCCACTTGTGGGCAATGCGGCCACTGTTCCTCGTTTTGTGGTCTCATCCAGCATAAAACAATAGCCGGCAGACCGACTACCGTAGGTCAGCAGGTATATAAGATGTGCCTTGACCTCTTCCGGGCGCACAGATTAGGCGAGCCCACAGGCCCGACCGTGTGGTTCACGGCCCCATTCGAAAACACGTGGTAAATAAGTTAGCCCCAAGTCTTCGGCGATGGGCAATGCGCCTAGAGACAGGTTGTTTTTACCAGAATCACCCCGGGCTGCTGTACTGGCAACAGACGAGTGGCCAAAGTGTGCCCATGCCACGAGAAAGTCTGGAGGCATAACTGCACATTCTCGAGCACAGGTCCTTTGCTGGCACCAGCGTCTGATACTCCGTCTCCCGTGAGAATTGGCCTCTTATTTTGGTAGTCAGGTCACAATCGTGCTCGCGGGATCCCTTATTATCAAGGTGCATATTTCAACCCCGGGGCTCTTAGCTGGCCGAACTCGAGACCCGAAGATATGACTCTGTGGTTCGAAAAGCCACGATACATGTCTCCACATCGGCAGGTAATCGTTTCTTCTGAGGTTAGCTGTCATCTTTCCGTACTCTCATATCCCAAACTAAAATATAAACGAAAGTATACAAAGTACAAGTGATTATTTCGCAGTAGGCCGTAAAGTCTTGCCACCTTGTATATGACCCGACAACAAAACGGAGTGTTGATAGAAGAAAGGGGGGAGGCAAAGTACCGGACAGGCAGGCCGCAGGAGGACGGGTATTTATGAGTAAACCGTCGTAGCACTCGTCTCTTCCCTGTCGAACCTGTGCTAGGCCAGTCTGCCAGACACCCATGAAGTTCCTGTACGAATGTACTACTCGAGAAAGAAGTTCCATAGGTAAGCGGCAGTGTGACTATAGGCTTCATCCCTGGACAGTATGGCATCAGTGCATCACCGATGGAACCGGAACCGATGGGCAAGCCTTTCCTATTTACGGTTCTGTGTCTTATTTTTCGCGTACTTGGCGGATGCCGATTAGTTATGTTGGTGAGATAGACGGGTTTGTAGGAATATCAGACATCTAGCGAATATGGCCTTTTGCTTGTAGAAAATCCGTCTTTACAGACTCTCCGCCCCATTAAGAGATTATTCAGCGTTGCAAGTTCCCCGTTAAAACATTCTGTCATAATGCAATTATCCGCCGAAGAACCGCCAATTTCTGACTTTGGATTAAGACTTGCCAAGCTGGCTAGTCGGAGATGGCCAAAAGCTTATAGCTTCACGCATCTATTGTCTCATAATTCAGCTTTAGCATTGCGGCGTTGTTGTCTTTCCGTTAGGTTAGGTTAGATCGAAGCCGGTATGCAAGCGATGTAGGTAGCACCAACGTGTTCTCAACCAAAGGTCGAGAGCGGTTTGGAATGGTCTACCTAGACATGTGAGAGAGATTACAACGTGTAGACATAGGTTCATATATGCCAATGACGTAAGAGTTCGAGTGTAGTCTTTTACCAGAAGGGATACCTTACATCGCGAGCCAGCATATACCAGCAGTAAGGAATAAATCCCAAATTTTCAAAGCCGCCGATTCACCTGAGGTGTATTATATATGAATGGGCTTCAATAATCAGGGTATTATTCAATTTGGCTGCCTTGCACTCAATCTCCCTCCTAGTACCTAATTACCTATCGCATTTCCACGCGCCGAAATTCCAACAGCAGGGACCCTTGTATTTATGCAAATTTGCTGCTGCTTCTTCTTATTATTAGTAACGTTCCTACCAGGTTACATAGTGCCAACTCTGGTGGGGTTCTAGTATAAGGAACATCGAGGACATCTGAGAGGATCAAAGGCAAAAACTGCGCTTCCTTCGAATATAACTAGTCCCAGCTTGGTAGGTGCTAAACAAGAAGCCATCTGAACCTTCCTTACATCGCATTCCACCTGCACTTTTCCTTGGACTTTCCCGTAAGGCTCTCTACAAGCCACCTGGTCACCAACCACATCACGTCATTACTGGGAGGTCTTACGCGTTGGTACACAAAGATTTTCAGCCCACACTTGCACGCTCCAGGGATCTATGGGAAGCCCTACTAGACACCATTGTATCTCGCCTACTAATATCTGTAAGGATCCTTAACATCATGGTCATCATTACGCTTTAAAACCTTAGGTTAGGTCCTTACCTACCCGTCCATCAAATGAACAAGTTGTATGGTACCAGAGCTGTCAGGGCTGCCCAGGTATGTTGGACGTGTAGACAAACATAAACTTATGTATGTACGCAAGACCGAAGCTCCCGACCCTGGGCCCGAACTGCTGGATGTCGTACAGATACAAGATACCGTGCCCACCGTACTCATACATTAGCTTTTTCCAAATCAAATACCTTCCACGCACGGTGAATCCTGCAGAAGCACCTAATAACGGGTACGTGTACTGTAGTGAAAAAGAAGACAAGACGTTACTTTAAGTACCTACGAGTATTGGTTGGCAGACCCTAGGTAGCAACTGGGCCACCTAGTCTAGCCGCTCTACACGTCAAAACGTATCTTTCCTGCCGTCCTCCTTCCGTCTTCTTTCCCAGGGCATTTTCACTATCTGAGACGTCTGAGTCCTGTCCCTTCATTCGCTTACTGCGACTCCCAACCAATCTTGCCGCCGACGTTCCTTTACGCGAAAATGTCTTCCACAACGAGGAAGGAGGGCTCGTTCCCGGGCGCTGTACGCGACAACGAGATTCCAACGGCCGACACGGACTCGGACTCGCGGGATTGGTCTTCCTGGTTTGGTGGACCGCACACGGTCATCGGCCGTCGCATCGCGCCTACAGTTGCTCCCGTGGCGGATGGCACCTCGGACGACGACTCCTCCATTGGGCTCGGGAGCGACGCCATCATCCAGAAGCAGTTGGCCCAAGAGGCCGGGAGCGCCATCCAGTACCGCACTTGTAGTTGGCAGAAGACTGCCGCATTGCTGTTTTCCGAATATATTTGTCTGGTGAGTTCTGACGTAAAGCTGCGGTTTTCTGTCATGAACGAGTAATGACGCTTGTGCTCGGGGCCCCCCCACAACGGCTGGTTATATGGATGCGTCTGACTGACCGGCTCGTTCCCACATATCATAGGCCATCATGAGTTTCCCTTGGTCTTACAGCGTATTGGGCCTGGTACCTGGGTAAGTTTCCCTTGATCCCACCAGCCATCGTGCAGAGGTCGCCGGTCCGTTCCGTTCGTTCAGTCTTTTTCTAACGCGCTTCACAGGCTCATACTCACCGTCGTGGTATCGCTAATTGTACTCTATACGTATGTGTTGTCCCATGCCGGAAAAGGAACCACAATTTGTCCATTCCTATACTCGTACTCGTACTCATACATCACCGCAGTTCTCTCATCCTCTGGCAGTTCTGTCTACGGCACCCAGAAGTTCGTGATGTCTGCGACATTGGCCAGATGCTCTTCTGGAATAAAAAATGGGCTTGGTGGTTTACTGCAGTCATGTTTGTTCTAAACAACACATTTATCCAAGTCAGTCAACAGCCTTTCCCTCCCGCCCCTGCGGTTCGCTGAAGGACGCCACCTGACCATGCTTTGGCTCTTAGGGTCTTCACGTGCTCACTGGGGCCAAGTACGTGAACACATTGATTGGGGGGGACACCACGACCATTGCTTGTCAGACCGTGACCATCGGTCTCATCGTTGCTATCATATCATGGATCTGTTCGTTACCCCGTACCTTTGGTGTCCTCTCGCATTTGGGAACCGGCTCGGCCTTTTTCACTTTTGTCTCGGTCCTCTTGGCCGTTATTTTCTCCGCCATAGAGAGTCATCCGGCAGGTTATAACGCGTTGCCGACGACGGACCCCGTCACTGGAAAGGCCCTACCGTTCGGCGCACCGATCATGACGGTGATACCCTTGCCGAGCACCACTTTCGTCAGTGGCGTCAACGCCTTTTTAAACATTAGCTATACCTTCATCGGTCAAATCACGTTACCTAGCTTCATCGCGGAGATGAAGGATCCCCGGGATTTCCCCAAGGCACTGTGGGCCTGTACCATACTCGAGATCATCGTCTTCAGTATCGTTGGAGGGACTGTATATGCCTTCACCGGCAACCAGTACATGACGAGCCCTGCGTTTGGATCTTTGCAGCCCGTGTATAAGAAAGTCGCCTTCTCTTTCATGATACCCACCATCATATTCCTAGGTGTTCTGTATGCCTCCGTCTCGGCCCGTTTCGTTTTCTTGCGTGTCTTTCACAACACGCGGCACAAGAATGAGAACACGGTTGTCGGTTGGCTTTCCTGGTCTGGAATCCTATGTACGTCTTCTTCAAACCTGTTAGGGCTTTCCACCGCTTGCTGACAAAAACTTGCTAGTCATCACTTGGGTACTCGCCTTTATTATCGCCAACTCCATCCCGTTCTTCGGTTCACGTGAGCAACTCGATACCCGGATAGCCTTGGACGATCGCAGCTGACCTGTCTTCTTGTAGTTCTTTCCCTCCTGTCCTCACTCTTCGATTCATTCTTCGGTTTCATATTCTGGGGCGTGGCTTACTTCCGCATGAGAAAGGCGGATGGTGCCCTTCCATTCTACAAAGCCCGGACTTACCGAGCCTGGTTTGAAGGGATCCTAAACGTCGTCATCATCATTACAGGGGTTTTCTTCTTGACTGCTGGCACCTACGCCACTGTTCAGGGCATTATAGACGAGTACGAAGCGGGTTCAGTTGGTCGGCCGTTTTCTTGTGCCAGCAATGGCATCTAAGACGGATATTGTTTCATGAATTTCTTTTTTGGTCTTTTCGAAAACGATTGGTTTACTTACCCTGGAGATACCCGAGTTGCGGGGGCTGCCCTCTGTTTCGGAGGCGTAGCTACCCCACTCTTTACACATGTCACTCCCGTCTCTTTCAGATGAGCGGGTAGTACGCCCGGGGGCTTCACGTTAAAGTTTCGCCGGGAGGCGTCGGCGTCCGAAAAAGGGTTATCAGGGTAGAACCTGGCGCAAAGACCCAGTCATATTTTCACAGTATAGTACCTACATAATATGAAAGAGCAGGACAAGATATGAGCGTTTTAGCCGTCGGCCTATCTACAGCGCCTCGTATGAACCTACATCGCATCAAACGGATGCCATTCGTTCGTTCTATACTAACTATCTAGAGAAGGGCTTCTCGCCTGGACTCAAGGGTGTTTGATCGTCTCTGAAATGAGATGCGAATATCTTCTTGGCCCCAAGACTCCTCGACTTTCTTGGACCGCAGCACATCTATACTAACGTATCTTTTTAACCAAGCTGAGCTAATGTCATTGATAGATGTCTATACTTCCCCTTCACGATACCCATGGCCCGACAACACAACAGGTATAGTAGTACCAGTAGGTAAGGAGGTAGTTATGAGCTTGGCTGCAATTCTTTCCACCTGCCCAGAGGCGCCAAAAATGACTGTAATTCAGAATATGCATAAGATAACATCTACCTAACTAACCTGACATACCATAACCAACTACTAACTGTTCCTTTTTTTTCTTCCTTTTTCTTCCGGGCGAAATGTGTTAGATAACAGACGAATAGGGTAAAGCGATTGCTCACTCACATACAGCTGCTGTCAGGTATGTGACAAAACAAAAGGCAAAAAAGAAAATTATTGGGGATGGCTGTATCAGGAATCGAACCTGAGTCTGCTCGGTATTATAATCTTTCGTCCTAAATTGAAGAAGACCATTGTCCCCCCCGAAAGGAGGCGGGTTGACTTTCGACCACAACGAGCCGTACTGACCACTATACTATACAACCTGAACCAGACAATCGAATTGATTGGCTGAGATGTTGGATGCTGGGTTCTCGTGTAAAAATTGTTTATCAATTATATCGTTGTGTGATACTAAATTAGTTTGCTCGGTGGTTTGTGATGCTATGTGGGGTGGTTAGTATTGGGTAGGAGGCTCCTGAGGCCGGCGAAGGAGATGGAGGGGGGCGGGCCGGATGGATGGGAATCATGGGATGGGATGGGATGGGATGGATGTTTGGTTGCGATTGTGATTGTGAGGCGAACATCAAATCAATCAATCAATCGACGGAAGGGTATACAGGATTAGGTATTACTGCGTAAAAACGGCCGATTGTCCTAGAACTAGGTAGGTTACAAATTCCTAGAATCTCAGCAGATCTTACTGTTACTGAAATACATATCTGTCTGGTTGATTTTACTTAGGTCATGCATGTATGTATATAAAATATCTACATTTATTTTCGAAATATCATTAAAAGGTTAGATAAATGTAGGTTAGGTAGGTAATTATCATAAGATTCTTCCTGTATCAAACAGTCAATTGCTTCTTTCTGCTTGAAATATATATTTCAGAAAAAGAAAACAAAAAGAAAAAAACAATAAACACGCTTAGACGACATATATCAAGGGCTGCCCTGTTACCCACCCTTTTGTCCTTTTGCCTTGATTACCTTTTCTTCATCTTCATCTTCTTTACTTTCTTCAAGCTGATTGGAAAGGCACGTAAATAAGTACAATCAAAGGGGGAAAAGAGAAAAGAGAAGGTTTAACAAAAATATTTCTCTTCAAAAACGTGTAGGTAAGGCGCTAGATGTGTTAATTGAAAGAACCACCCCTCTTCGGCTTCGAGCATTTCTCTCTCCGCATCTAGAAAAAGAAAAGACAAAGTGGGATATTGTTAAAATGTGATAAGAAGCGTAAAAGGAGGGGAATCTCGCGCCCGAGATTCAAACATTCGAGAGCTTTTGTACCGTTGTTCGTCTTTGCTACAAGGCAGAAAGGGGGGTATCCAGAGAAAAAAAGAACGAGATGGCGTGCTGTGCTGGCCGGGTATTTGTATTTTTGCACCATGGCACGCAATAAATATGACAGCCCCAAACACGCCATCCCGCTAGTACAACGATGCAATGAAAAACGCAAACGCTATTTCCTCCCCCCCGCCTACACGGCTAAGAACCTCGTCGATCAAGATGAGCATCCGAATCGACACATGCTCTCTCGCGGAGATTAAGAATAGCGTCGTTGGAACATATTGGGCGGAGCGGCCACATTGGCCGAGTATAGGCGTTGCACGATGGAAAATAAAACGATCCGCCAATATTGCAAGCCTGATAGAGGCAATCGGCACTTTATCCTCCCCCTTTTATGTATTCGGCGTTTCCTCAGCTTGAGTCGTCGACACAGGCTCAGGCGCAGGCGCAGGCGCAGGCGCAGGCGGAGGAGCAGGAGTAGGCGCCAAGGTGACGGGAATCGAGGCGTCCTGAACACCTTGTGGTGACTTTGATTCGTCAGGCTCACGCATCACTGGAGAACCCACAGTCGGTCTCTTCTCATCTGTACTTCTCCTTATGTCGATGCTCTTGGGCCTTGTATGGTGCAGGAAGGTATGAGTATGTGCTGGGGGCGACTTGGCTCGCTTATCCACAGTCTCCTTGGCCTCGCGATACTTATGCTTGATCCAACCTAACGGACCTTTCACATCGTCTTTTTCCCGCGTACCGCCCTCGTTTTCTGATAAGACTGCGGCAACATCAGCAACATCGCCAGTCCAGCTTTTGCGGGCGCGCTGACTACTCCCAACCGTTGTTGAACTGCTATTCTCCGCCTGGTTGTTGCTACCCAAATTCAGCCCCGAAAAGCCTGGCGCCATGTCTTCTCTGCGTCGGGACATACGCCAGCGCCGCTTCCTCTCTTTATCGTTACTATCCACGGGCGAGATAGCCGAGGGCTCCTCCAGCTGATCTACGTCGGAGCTCTCATTGAAGGAGGAGTGCAGTGACGTGCTTTGAGATTCCTTGGGCTGAAGTGGATCGTTACCATGGTCGGCGTTCATGGGAGGTGAAATTGCCGACGGCACTTGGGGCCCTTGGGACGACCCTTTGGGGGTGGGCTCGGAAGGACTTTCGATCGGATTCCCGCTTTCATTCTGGACGAGCTCCGGGTGGGGCTCGAGGGGAGAGATGGCCTGAATTGGATCAGGAACTTCAGCATTGGGCGACCCAACAGCTGAATGCGTCAACGAGGTGGTGGAACTGTGAGCGCTAGGGTTCGCGCTGCCGGGCAACCGTTTTTTGCGCAGCTTATTCGGTTGTCTCTTCTCGCTGTCCGAATTCGGCGAGCGTTGGAAAAGGCTCTGTAGATTCCTCTCCTTTGTCGGTGTCACGTTCTGAAGAGGGGGCCCTAGCAGTCTTTCCTGACTCCTACCCATCATGGATTGCCTGATTGTCGATTGGGATGCACCCGAGACCGGCATTATGGTCGGCGTTACCGGAGATCTGTCTGGCAAGGTTGACGTCTCCTCAACTACCGTTTGAGGAGCACCGGTGGTGGTGGTGGTAGTGGCGGCGGCAGGAGAGGGGGATGCAGGCGCCACCGCCACCACGGGTGAACGCTGACGGGATGGAAACCGTCCAGTCTGTAGCAGGGGCGACTTTTTAGATGGGACCGTGTTGCTCCTCCCCAGGCCACTACTGGGGGTGGCAACAGAAGGGCTACCGGGAGTCGAGGCTCCATTTGAGTAGCGCGAATGGCGCGACGAAGTCGACTGGTTCCTCCGCACCTTGCCTTCTCTGCTAACGCTCTCGGCCCCAGCGCTCGCATTTGACGCTGATCGTACGACGCCAGTTTTGCGGTTGGGTGTGCTGGGGGTCACGACTTGGGGTGGCGCTCCCTTCTCGATCTCCTGCTTCGTCTGCTCGTCGGTGCCGGTACCTTGCATGCCAATCAGGAAATGGTCCTGGTGCTCGATTAGGAAGATGATGACGCATTGGTTGAGACGGTATTCGCCGGGCGCCATGGCATGCATGGGATGAGACAGCATACCCGGCTGGAAAATGGCAGCCAGGTTTTGAGCTGTCATCCGATTCTCGTCGGCTTTGGCGGCAAATACGGCAAGCAAATCCAAGATGTAGAGCAGTAATTGGCGGTTGAGAGGCGGAAGCTCTTTGATCAACTGTTGATACTTGGCAATCGCCTCTTCCTCATCAAAGTCCTCTACGAGCTGTGTGCCCTCATTATCGCCCACAGCTTGTTTCGTATGGCCTCGCAGCGGTTCTCTGAAACTCTCGTATAGATCTAGAGGGACTACTGGCTCGGGTAGGTCGTTTAAATATCGTCGGAGGACATTTGCGGCATCGTGAACTGTGTACCCTTCCCATACTAGCCCTTTACCATATCGATCGGGTGAGTTAAATTGCAACTTGAGCTCCTTGATACGCTTCTCCGAGCCGTTCAGACGGAATATGCCCTCTACACTTGTGGCTGCAACGAACATTAGCAAGCAACATCCCACTTATGAAGACCAGTAAACAAGGGCCAGGATCGACAAACCTTTCTCTTTGAGATATACGCCACATTTAGCTACTACGATCGGTACGTATCCATAGATGTAGCTCTTTCCGTTCTCGTCGACCAACGAGATGGCGACATTGGCGTATGTGATACTCTGTCGGAGAGGGACGCCAAAAATACCTGCAGCTGGTGGTTCCTCTTGAATAAAAGTCAGCCAACTCGCTTTAGTCCACTGCGCGATAGTTCTCATGATGCTCTCTTTCCGACTTGAACAGTGTAACGGATTGCCCTGATGTCGACTAGGCAAAATCCCCTGTTATGTAGCATTCGACGGACTGACTCGCACACAACCGCGAGCGCCGCGCACCGCCACCGACCAAAAGTATATTAGGAAGTCAGGAACAGTGGGGAATCGGCACCGATAAGCGACATGAAGCCATGATGTACATGTAGCCATGCGATGGTATCAAAATAGACAGGACAGGACGAAATAGGCAGAAGTGCTCGTCGCTTACCTGGTGCGGGCTCTTGGTTTCTGCTCGGTTGAACTTGGAACTTCCTCCACCACGACTTGAGGTCGGCGCGTTTACTCGGCGGCGACACAGGTGTGGTGGGAAACCGGGATGATAGCTGTGGCGGACTCATTTGTCGATGCTGTTCGTTGGTCGGCTTAGATGGGGTGGCAGCGGACGTCATCGTCTCTTATGACGCGCTGACAACCGCAGGCGTAATTGGGGCCGTGGAAGTGCGATGTCACAATCGGTAGCGCATGCGATCGTGTGAATATCCCATCAAACTGTGTGATAGTAGAATGAGAAGTGGCCAAGTACTCGGTCGTCGCGGGGAATGGGCAAATCCGGGGGTTTGGGAGTCGGCGCGTTGCAAGATGTACGATGTATGCGCAAGGGGTCGAGAATCCGCAGGTTACGAGTGCTGGAGAGGATCGAACTGTTTACCAGACCCAGTTATAACGATAGTCAAGGGACGATAAAGGCGGCGACAAAGTATGGCTTAAACGACGAAACGAGTGGCGAGTATGGGAGTGATCGTCGAGAGATGAAGTTGTAAAATCAATTACCAACGGCGTTTAGCAACACAGAGCGGCACCCATTAAGATGTGGGAGAGGTTGCTGGAGACGAGGGGGATGGATAATGGGACGGAAGTGGTTGTACCTACCTTGGGTGTCAGAGAGGCAGTTATTAAACCTACCAAGAAGGGCCCGCGTTGAAACAACCTTGCTGTCTGCATGTGCGTGTACGAGTAGGCAGGCAGGTACCTCCAGACCTGTACCTACCTAGGAATAGGTAGTAGGGTGTAGGTACTGGCGCTGGTGCTGTCGCTGGCGCTTGTCTCTAGGGGTGGTGTGAGGCCTGGGCCCCCGAGCGGGCGTGGTCACTCGTCGGCGGAGTCTGACTGTTTCAGACAAGGCATGTAAGATTCACGAACGAATTAAACTAGAGACTAAAACAACTAACCTAATGTACCCTATTATCCAGCGCCGGCAATTGCTCGAGGTCATTGGCCACAAGTGCTTCTGTAGGTATTTGCATGCGACTCTGTAATACCTACATCAGGAGCGAACTCAAGATGTGTCCGCGTGCAAACAGTGAAATACAACGGATTTGTTAATGGGAGTACCTAATATGTCTATTTACTATATTACTAGGAAGAGTCCTGATACCTAAGTGACCCCGAATAACGTGTCTCTCTAATACTGTCCGTGGATGTCTGTAAGAAAGCTGTCTGCTCGTACAAGTACAAGTAGGTAAATCCGGAAGCTCGGGGAGGTACGAGTACACGCACATACTCGTAGATACGGCACGGTATATGCTGTGTCAGAAACTTTTACAAGGAAATATCTTCCTGATAAAAAAGGTTCTCGTATAAGTTACCTATCAGGTCGTGTGTATTGAAAATGCCAGGTTCATACACATGCACACATGGACCTTTGATAAATATTGCAGAAGCATCGAACTCGATTGTACTCGTAGATGAGAGATATTGATTGCCAGAGGCGAGGCCAGAGTTACACAAGTACATGTATGTATCCAGCTGTTAAAGTTGACGTGCCCTGAGCCACACGCTTGTTGCTAGTCTACATAATAACAAATACCTACCCAAATAGGTCAAGGCATTCAGCTCCCTTCTTGGCCACAGGTGTTCTTGAGCTCCCTTGCGGCCCCGGGCCTGCTGCTTGAAGTCTCGATGTTCAATCAGCACCACAAATTCTCAGCTTACGATACGCATTTCACTAGCCAGCTCTACACGCTAAGCCCTAACTAGACAGGCTCGCATATCTTCGACTTCAATCAGAGCTTCTTTATATCACATCGACAGAGACGCGTACGAGTAGGTACCTGGTTTCCAGTATGCTCGCTGGCGCGGGTTACAGTTCTAGTCTGCTAATAATAGAATACGGTAAAACACGAACAACGTCTAGGAGTATAAAATATCAACTTCATACGGACACGTTGTAGTCCAAAGTATTTCTCTTCTACGAATCCTTTTCCTATTCCTTGTATGCTCTTTAGTGCTCTAGTTGAACATCACACAGTCCTAGCTAGCAGATCAGAAGCTAAAACGACTTCCGTCTCGTTCTCAACGTTTTCTAAAAATTACCTCGACATACGTGTACATAAGTAGGTACCTAGCTTAGAAAGTTTAGCCCATCAATCAATCGGAGGCCGGCTCATTAAAACGGACCCTTGTCGGCCCCCAAGGGCAGAGCCTCTCCTGTCAGCGGAGAGCTACACAAGAAAGAAAAAACGGCGGAGAAGGCTGTCTACGTGTGCTACAGTATACGTTAGAGACGCAAGATACTTACGCAGACAAGCCATACCTAATACCAGGATGACCCTTAGGCGAAGAAAACTTATAAGCATAAACCAAGCAACAAAATTCTATCTAGAAGACAGTGACAACTTGTTAGAACCGACGGCTTGTACGGATAATACGCGCATACCTACCTACCTAGTTTCATGTATTGTCTTTACACGTAATCTTTTTACAATACTATCATTATCATGTTCATAGCACCTGGCCAAATACTCGGTTGGACATAAGGAGTCCGGGACAACGCAAAGCTGACAGCTTCACGTGGAAAGTTCTGTATTACCCATCATCAAATGTCTCAAGCCCCTCGCACGGGTGAGGCTTGGTCACACGGCACAAGAGGGGCGTACCTACCAGTTCTTGCGCCGCTCCCCATACCTAGCATCACTCGATTTTGAGCTACACGTAGACACTTTAGAAGTAAACTGTACGATATGTGGATATCTAGATCTATCCGCAAAATCCGTAAATAACCAAATATCTAAATCGACCGGTCTTATTAGGTCCGAGATCTGCTTAACCTACGAGAGTATAACCAGAGCCCGGCGGACACGAGCGGGACATACCCGTCGGCCTTGACCCCAAGTCTAGTACTCGTAGTCTGGTCTAGTCTAGGTACATAGTCTTCTTATTGTGCGCGTAATAAAGGTACCGGCCTTCTCAATACACGTATACCTATTTCAAGAGCGATAGGCAGAGACGTATTATCTTTCGAGCTTTTCCCTTGCGCGCCTAATAACCGGACATCTCGTAGTCCATCTGACCTAGTGATCTGCATACTCAACACGAGTACCTATCTTCAGTAACAGAAAAGTAATCACCAATAAACCAACTAGATTTCCCCTCTTTACGCCAATGATCACATCCAATCTCCCTTTTACCTGTTTGTCAGATCACATGTACACACACATAATACTATGTACATACAGCTACCACACAACTTACAAGGGGCAATAATAACTCGTAGAGGTCGGAGCGGAGCTGTTGAGCGGAGACTACGAGAGATGCAGATGATCGCCACATATCTCTAAAAAAAAAAAAAGCCCAAGCAGTATGACGACATGTCCCTGCAGGGTCTCCCCAACCCACTTTCCCTTTCTCATATGATCATCGTATCCAAGGATTAAAAAAAGATGATGAAGGGGACAGACAAGTTTAAATCGAAGAAAATAAAATTCAACTTACCTAAGATAAAACCCAGTATCACGCCAGGAAGGTCATGGACTGATTTAATGTAGGGTAAAATTAATTAATTTAGCAGGGGACCTGTCTGTCATTTTTATTCTACAAACCTGGCCCCGACCCTGACCCTGCCCCTCATGTACATATATTTGGTAAAACCATCCCCCGCCGCCACACCACCCGTGCGCAGCGGCAGTCTGTCAATATCAGCTGTATGTAAGTATGTCACGTACCTGTACCTGTACGTGTAGAAACCAAAAAAAAAAAAAGAGAGAGAGAGAGAGACGATGGCGGAAAACGTCTTTTTTCGGTTCTGATTCCGCTGCGTATTTACGTGGTTAGATACCTAGGTAGTTATCTAAACGGTTTGAAATATTTACCTTTTGCTGTATTTATCTACACGGACCTAACCTAAATTTGCTACATTTACTAATCTATTCAGTTTATACTTCCTTTCCTGCCCATTTCAAGGAGACGTAAACCTACAACTAGGTACAGACAAAACAACAAATTTAAAAAGCTAGCTAGCCGCCAAAGACGCAGCAGCAAGTTTCATTTCATTGTTGTGTGCGGGGTAAGTAGCTACCTACTCATAGAAACATTGAGCTACTACGTAGGTTAGATATCCCTGGCCATCTTTACTTACTTACACCTACGGTACCTCCTATCACCCTTTCCGATCGGTAAGGTATAAAAGCCGATAAAATCCCATCAAGAGCTTCTCAAAAGCATATTGTTATATCGAAGAAAAGGTGGCTGGGGGGGAAACGGACTACCGACCAATAATATATGCACGTGTAAAGTGTAAAATGCCAGGTTGTCTCCTTGTTTCCTTTCTTCTTTAACACGGCATTCCGACCAACTTTCTATATCGCGTAAAACCCCCTCTCTTACATGTACAACCCAAGCTTCCCTGCCCCGTCACATTTTTAGATATATGGTTCCAAGGGCAGGGAAATAAATTCTTTACTGTGTATGTAAGGGAATACAGATTAATAAGTTGGAAAGTAGCCAAAGTCCGATGTTTTGTCCGGGTTCGGGTTTAGGTTCACCGTGTGTGTGCCCACTCACTCTCATCCCCTTATCTTATAAACCTACCCTAGACAACATACACGGACCTTGGTCTTCAACCCGCAAGTGCGAGTGCGAGAGAAAAGCAAAAGCTTGTCTATCGTACTGAGTACCTACTTGGGTTAACTTGATCGTGTCAAGAGTCTTGTTGCTGTATAATTCTTCGTACATCTATGGGTGTGTACATAGGTACACATCGACTGAGAGAATTACGTCAGGCAAGGAAAGCGCTTAACTGACCTAGAGTACTACATAGTTCCCAACAAATTCTGTCTGGTTGAAACACAATGCAGATTTGGCCAACATGGCCCCCTAGGTTAGGTACTATACGGCTTGTTATACATACCCACCAAGTAGCACAACTAGATATGGATGTTTAGCTGCGTCACAAGTGTGAGATGTCAAAGTAAATAGACGGCAACAAGCAAAATTTATCTACAGGAGCTGGCACTTCGCACCTTGTAGAGGGCGTTCCGTCGTTAACAATCTACAGTCTATTAACTCTGCAAGTCCTACGTACAGGTGAATTTGCCTTTAGCAATACTTGTTTGAGGGAACTTTGGGTGTTTGGGTTGAACTAGTCATAGAACAATGCCCTTGTTCATGCTCTATAAAAGACCAAAGAGCTTCTAATACAAGACCGAACACAAAGATGGCCCCTATGAGGTGTTGTCCATACAACCTCCAGTTTCTGAGCGATCTACTCTAGCCAAACGGTTCCATATCTGTTGCGGAATCTGACCAAGAGCGTGTGGGCGAAGGTAAGGAAACAGGTGACCATCAATCACCAGCCCCAATAGGAAGAACAGCGAGTGAAAGTACCGCTGGGCCGTAGAATGAGTCCCTAACGAAAGAATATACACGAGGACCACGAGAAAGAATGCTCTTGATATGTGCCGATGATTCAACGTAATAATATTATGGATGGTGTCCCAAGTGGGCGGAGACGAGCTGGCTCCGTACCAACTATCGTACCGTAATCCGATAATGCAAAAACAACAATAGCAGTGTTGAGAAAAGTGGGAAAGAAGCATCGAACGCGATACGAAACCTAATAGGAGAGTCTCGAGCCATATAAGACTGATGCATTGCCCGACCAATATAGCCAGGTCCAACTCCGAACGGGATAGTAACACAGTGGGCGCAAAGGGTCGCGCACGTAATTCCAATGAAAAAAAAAAAAAGCCTGGCAGGATCCCGTCCCGGTGGAAAGGTCGAATGATAAAGATAAAAACAAGAATGGAAGTGCACTTTACGCTTAGGCCAGAAGCACCTCGCCCACGATGCCGATGCCGAAGCTGAAGACCTCCCGTAACGCCCGGAAATGAAAAGGTAAAGGAGAACCCCTATCCGACTAGCACCGTAGCGGTGCCGTAATTAGGAATAGGGCAGAATCTGGAAGCCGCGAGGCAAAAATGATATGTATCGCAGTCCTTTTACGTATCGTCATTATTCGTGAAATACCATACCCATCTTTCACGAGGATGGGGCGGAAACGCCTCGTGATGTGTATTCATCGCTGCGCTTGGAGCGGAGGCTCTGTTGCTGGGCCTTCGAGGCAGTGTTGATCATCTGAATCTTCTTTCGAAGGGTAGCAAGCCTTCCGTTGATCATGTGGATCACTAGTAAATACAAGTCAGATACGAGCTAGCTCCAGCCTGGTTCCAGGTGAGGTGGGAAAACTTACTCCTCTGGACTGCCTGTTGGTCGTCCTGGTTGATTTCCGATGTCGCCTCTTGAATATCACTGTCCGCCTTGGGGGAGCCCGACAATCGTCGTCGACTCGAGATTTCCTCGTCGTTATCAAGCACCGCCTCTAACATTCGTATGGCCGTAACGTAAGATAGTTCACACCCGCCTAGGTCTTCATTGGCGATTTCGTTAATGGCAGCTGTCCGGCTCATTTCTATCGCTCGGTCGTACATCAGCTTTTCCGCGCTTATGCCGGGCGTTAGCGGCGTGCCCTCGACCGTGGCCGTTGAGCCGTCGATGAGGTTGTTATTCGGATGCCTAGGGTGATCTTCCGGCAGTTGTCGTTGTGCGTCCGACAACTTTAATCTTACGATTTCGGCCTTCTCCAGAGTTTCATTGAACCGTTTCCTAACCCATTGCACGGCCGAATTAACCCTTGCCACGATATTCTGTGCGCTAACTGCATCACGGCCCGTCACATGTTGGGTGCCACTCGATTCGCCCTTAGCTTTACGGCCCCACCATATGCTCGCAATATCCATGGATTTGGCAAGGAGCGAAAGTGCCTTGACATACAACACCAGTGCCTCTTCGGAGAGAGACACCACTGCCTCTATTGTAAGACCTTCATCCTCGTTCGAGCTCATTATTTCGGCAGGTATCCCTCCGAGGCCCTCTTCCATAGACGGAGCCAGTGGCACAAGTTGCTTATACTTGACCTCGGCAAACCCCCAAACGACATCACTGCGGGTAGCAAAGTCTTCAATACATTGTGCAACACGAAGATCTTCGTCGATGAGACCACTGGGCCGCCCGTCCGTTATAAGTCCGGCCGGTGCATTTGGCGTGGGATACGTGGGGAATGGGTTGTACATCTGAGGCGGTGACAACCCTTTGCCTAGCATATGCATAGGATACTTGAAGCCCAGGAACCTTAAACTAGCGTCCTGGATAGCTTTGGAAATAACCGACGTCGTCGAGTTGGGGCTGCCGGACATGCCCTTTTCGTAGGAACCTCGATGCTGGCTGTCTGGGCGTTGCTTGCCTTGCGCAATTTGCAGAGCGTTAGACGGTTGAGCTGGGACGGCACCAGTAGTCGACCTCGGGTCACCCTGTTGCGTAGCACGACGAACAACCCGACCCGATCTAGGAGAGGGCGCTTGTGCTTGGGCACCTTTGGCAGCAAGCTCGTCTGCAAACGCGTTGACTTCAACATGCTTCTTCTCCACTACGACGTAGTCCCTTTCGAAAGCTATGTCGTGGGCTGTCCTATCGCGCTCATCCGGGGCGGGTTTATCTGATTTGCCTTTGCCCTTGGAAGTGCCGTCCTCAACCGAGGAAGAGGGCGGAGACCTGCCCTCCCGCGAATATTCTTTTAGCGAAGCATTCGAAAAGCCTCGTTTGCGCCGATCCTCCCCCAGACCGGCCCTCGTAGGGGCAGACGTCGAAGGTACTGGATGAGGGCGACGGATCCCGAGGCCTGACAAACCACGTTCATAGCCTGGTCGAGCGGTCTCCGGCATCCCTTCATCTTGCTGCTTGAGTTCCGGTGTTCTAACCTTGATGGGCTTTTCTCGAGGGGATGGTGGTATCTTTTCTTGCCGTACGTCCGATTCGGTCTTGTAACGGGTATGCATTGATAGACGTCGCACTGCCGGGATAGGGTCGTCGGTTTTCGCGAGAGCCCGAACTTCTCTTGACGGTAACCGTTGGGGTTTGGGAGCATCGTCCTCAACTAGGCCCGGAATATCATCTGCAATGACTGTATGAGAGAAGAAAGCATCGAAACTCATCCTTTCCACGGGTTTCCGCTTGAGAAGCGCCCGAACCAGGCCTTGGAGCTCTGGTGTGACTCTGGTCTCCTTGGGAAACTTGATAACGTCGTTGCCATTCTCGATCTTTTGGAGTAGCTCCACATGGTTATTCGCCCGGAACGGAGGTTTGCCGACTATCATTTCGTAGCCAACAGTACCAACAGACCACAAGTCCGCATTGGGAGCATACGGCTCATAGCGAAGTATTTCTGGCGCCATGTATAGCGGCGATCCGCACAGAGTTTCTGCAAGCGAGGTGGATGGTAGGACACGAGCAAACCCGAAATCGGCCAACTTGAGCATCGGAAGCGACTGCAATCCTACGGCAGGGATCAAAGAGTCCTGGCTAGCGCTCAGGATCGGCCGGAAGTCCTTGCTCGATTCTCGGTACGCGGGAGATGGGAGAAGGAGGAGGTTCTGTGGCTTGATATCGCGATGTACCAAGTGTCCATCTCGCAAGAACTGCAACGCACTAGCGAGCTGCTTCAGGAAATGCCGTATGACCACTTCATTCAAACCGGACCCGGGGACGCTTGGGTACTTTCGAGCCATATCGCACGTCGCTGGGTTCGTTACGTGCCTCTCCCTTTTCCTGATGAACAACGATAGATCTCCAAGTTCGCAGTACTCCATTATCAGGTTGATATGACTAGATGACTCGACGCAGTCATGAAGGGCAACAATATGCGGGTGTCGAAGCTTCCTGAGGATCCTTATTTCGCTATAAAGGTTCTCTTTTAACTTCTTATTCAACCGGGCAAGGTCGACAGACTTTATGGCTACGGCGGCGCCGGATACCTTACGAGACAAATGTTAGCCTTGCTAGCTCCCATATGGCACCGGGGAAATGCTGGGGGAAGGAGGTGCTCTGAACGGCACAAATGAAATGCGCCGGCAGGCTGTCCAGTAGAGGGGAAGGGTGGACGATCCAAGCAAGGATCGATAATAGGCCAAGATACGCCGATGCTACAGAGCTTGGGGAAGCGAACCTTGTGTTTGCCGACATAGACTTGGGCGAAACTCCCTTTCCCTATCTCGGAGCCGATGAGGAACTGCCCAATAACTTCGTCGGTCGTCTTCGCTCGCCGCGAGGACGAATAAGGAGTTCGTGCGTCGGCCATAGCTTCCTGTATGTATTGGCGACGACAGGAAGCTTGGTTGTAGGCCAAGGGCCTATACAAGTATGCGGAATGGAACTAAGGCTCGGTCGACCGCCTTCATATACATGCGTATCGACTAGAGGCTACCGATCTGAACTGGTACTTGAGTCGAACAGGTAGGTGAAAGATCAAGTTTGAACAAGATGGAAAGCACGGGTGCACCGAGAAAGAAGAAAGGACAAGCTTCGAAAACTGAGGCGAACACGCGTCTCAAGATTAGGAAAGATGGCGCTGGATGTCGAAGTGGGAATGATGTACTTCAGGTTGGTAGGGGCAGATATCCGATAGGTCGGGGGGTGGAACCTTAATGGAATCGAAATGCAAGAGGGAACCTTGTCGAGCTTCAGGCGGGGAGAGATCTAGAAGTACTTGTGTTACTCTTGAGCACAGCAAAGTAACGAGAAACCGGACACGGCTGTAACTGGTGAGTAAACTGAATAGCTGCATCCCATTGTGAGATGCTGCCGTCCCAAAAGTTGTCGGTGCAGGTGTACGAGTATGTAATACCTACCCAAGTCCCGTCGTCTTGCCGTCCTACGTGTAGATAACAAATGATAAACGAATCCGTACCTGTAGGTAACGCTTGTCACAGGACAGTGTGTACGTCAGTGACACAGTATAATGGTAAATGTGATGATAGACGGAATGCTCAATTCCTATCTCGGACACTTAAGACTCGACCAAGCCAAACCAAGTGGGTGTGGGTCAGGCATACCATACCTAGTCCAAACTTGTACTGGAGGTAGTGTACTGAGGTTTGATAGGCTTCCCCAGGCGATAGGTCTGCTTTTATTGTAGGTTATGCTGTACAAGCAGGGGATCTGGTACCTCGTCGTCAAGACTTCGTCTAACCTGCATGTATGTACTTGGACTTGTCTTACGATGCTATTGGCAAATTCTCCTACCCAGTTGAAGCTTTGTTGGCAGGGCGCAGACGGTTGGCGATGATGGCAATGCTGGTAGACGACCTAAAGCTGCAGAGGTAAGCTGGGCGTTTGGCCCGCCTAGATAGGTAGTTGCGGAGGAGTCCTACGTGTATGAGGTTGCTGTGTGCCTAGGTAAGTAGTGATAGGTGGTGGACCAATGTCGCTTTGCCTGGCTGATACGCATCAAATAGGGTGTGCTTTGTTGGCCTGACCGATGATCAAGCGAATGACTCGGTCTATGAGTCTTTTATCCTAGCAGGGGGGCAAGGAACTGAGCTGGAGTTAAAGTGCAAATCTGGAGAGGTATAGTACATACGCTACGCTTAAAGTATAAATTCTACAATACGCACGGTGTGATGTTCCAATTACCGACTTACAAACAGACACACATGGCATCTACAATTCTGAGTCTGTAACGCCTGAGAACAGCATAATGGACTGTTGAGAAAAACGTGCCGAACTTATTGTAACTTTATGACTCCCAGGGAGGGGGACGGGAATAGAAAACGAAATGAAGCGAATGGGCTGGAAGTATGTACCTAGACTCAGGTAGACAAGAAGACTGAAGATCGAGTGAGGGCAAAAGGTAGGATGACGAAGCCAACGGAATATGTCACGTAAGGGGGATTTTAGTAACACGAGATCTGAACAGAGGATTACATACTGCGTACACAATGCCTGACAGAAAAGGCGCAATACGAACAAAAGGCTTAAAAAGAGGAGCTCTTGACCTGTTCCAAAACAAGAAAAGGTGCTAGATTATTGGACACTCGACCATATGACGACGGCTTCTTCAATAGCGAGCCAGCAGAGCAAAATACGTGGACGGGACGACGGAAGATCAAGGACTTGTTTCTGTTCTGCGACTCGTGACTCTTTAGCGTGATAAGAACTGATAAGGTGCTCAGGTCTAGTGCCAGACGAGCTTAGCTGCTACCTCTGGCGACTGCGCCCAAGGATTCCTGCATCCAGGCGGCCCAGAAGCCGATGCCGCCTGTGCACCTCACATGCATCCTCCCTGTCGGCCTCAGCTGTTCTGTCACACAGGCACTGTAGGAAGTGATCAAATCTCGGTCTGGTCGACTATCGTGAGGAAGCTTGTTACTTGGGACTGTGTACTGTTACGGTTAGGGCAATAGGCGTAGTGGGTACAAATTACTGGGTTAGAAGTTCTCTAGAATGAACGGATTGATTGATTGATTGATTGATAGTTTTTAACGTCATGGGGGCTATTGTACATACGCATACCATGCAATTGCCCGACCTCCTTAAGGGTAAATGACGTGGTA
>MU401519.1:146878-183290 GCA_022579005.1 Poronia punctata | reverse complement strand
CTAAATTTAAAGCAAAACTAAAGCAATTTTTTAATAAAAAATAAGCTATTAAGTTTAATAGTATAAAAGTTACTTTTTAAAATAAAAAAGTAATTCTTACGCAAAAAAGTTAAGTAAAGAATTTAATTAAAATTAACTTTGTTTTAGTTAATGTTTTTTAGTAATACGTTAGCTAAAAGGCACGTAGTATATATATTAGCAATATATGTTAACTTAAAGCTATATTTAACTTGTTAACGGCTATATAAGTTATTAAACTTATAAAAGACAATATTTAAGCATTAAACAAGTAAATTAACTAGTAAATTAAAAATAAACATTGCAAATTAACATATATACTTTTAAACTTAATAAAAGCAAAGCTATTTATTTTTATAAATAAATTATTTGCTAACAACACTAACTTAAGCTTTTAAATTAGTTTTATTATTATTTTTACTACTAAATTAATTTTAAATTATAAGCAAAACAAATATAAAATTACTAGTAATATTATATACTAAAACTTAAGTAAATATAAGCACGTTATTTAATTTGTTTTTACTAGTAAACTATATAATATAGTTAATAAAGTTAATAGCGCTATTGCTTTACGTACTACCTTATACTTAATTTTTAAAGTACTTAAATTATTTTTAATTTTTTTAGTACTTTATACTAATTTTAAGTCGCTTTACTAGTATTTTATAAAACTTAAAAGTACGTAAAAAAAACGCTTTATAATTAACATAATATTACTATAAAAATCTTATAAAAAAAAGGAAATTATAAAAGTACGTTAAATTAACAAAAAAAATAACTTTGCAAATTTGTTTACAAAGAAGACTTTTAACTAAGCACTTAAGTTTTTTATTATAATAAATTAAATATAAATAAAAATTAAAGCAATAGTAAATTGCTTACAAATTAAAAACAAAAGCATAAAAAAATAAAAATATAGTTAAAAAAAAAATAGCAAGTATTAAAATCCCTTTTAATACCTTTAACTTTATTAACTATATTAAAACTATTAAAACGCAAATATCTTATAAACATAAATATTTAGTTTTTTATATATTTATTATAAATTGTATTAAACTTACCTTATTAAAAAAGTATACGCGCAGTGTACGTATATAGTACGTAACTAGTATATATAAAGTACGCGTCCTTTACGTATTAAATACGTAAGGTATACGTATCCTTTTTATATTGCTAATAGGTCTTAATTAATTACAAACCTTTATAGCTATATAAAACTTGCTAAAAAAAGTCCTTATAACTTTCTTTTCCCTTTTATTAATTAAGTTAACATAGTACTACAAATAGTAACGTGTTATAATTACATTAACCCCTAGCCGGACCAACAAATTTGCTATATACGTAATAATAATAAAAAAGTAATAATTTATAATTTATAAACTATAATATATAAGCGCTAAGCTAGTAAAAAAAAGATTATTTTAAAAGTTTTTTTTACGTATATTAAAAAGCTTATTAAAAGTAGTAAGCGCGCTAGTTAACAAATTATTAATACTAGGTTAAAAATGCTTTTAAAAGCAGGTTTTTTTAAAAAATTATAGCTAAAAGTAGCTTATATAGCTATTTAGCTATATAACTAAAGCTTTTTAAAAGCTAATAACTTATACTTACTTATAAAAGTGCTTTATTTATAGTTTTAATAATACTATTAATAGTATTTGCTAGCTTAAGTAATTAATAAGCTAGCAAATTTTAAGCTAAATTAAAGCTTAATTAAAGCTTATAAATATAAAGTATATTTTATAAAACGTAATAAACTTGCTACTTATAAAAAATAAAATTATAAAGTAAAAGTAAAAGCTTATATAAGTTATTTAATAAGATATAAAGTAATAAATTTATATAAAATTTAAATTCTAGCAATTAATAAAGTTATTATTATATATAATATATAATTTAATAAAAAGCTTTTTTATAATATATAAGCAAAGCTATAGCTTAATAAAAGTATATAAAAAATAATTAAATAGCTTATTATACTAAATAAACAAATTTTTAATTTAGTAGACTTATAAAGTATTAAGCTTACTATATAAAGTAAAAATAGCACTAGCGCTTTAAAATTTGCAAAAATAAAAAGTATATAACTACTAATTAACTTATTAACTAAAAGCTAACTAAAAAAGTATAAGTTAAAAGTAAACACTTTTAAAAAATATATAAAAGCTAGCAATATTGTTTTTATTAGTTAAATATAAAAACTTATAACTTTTTAATTATTTTTAAAGTTAAAAAAGTAACTAAGTAAAATAAAAGATTTACTAAAAGTTATAAAGCTTATACTTATACTTAGCAATACGTAAAAAAAGCTAAAAAAAGGTAGCATAATTACTTAAAAAAAAAGTATTTAAAGTTAAAACTAAAAAGTGCACTTATTAAAAATAGCTACTTTTAAATCTTTAAAACTAAAAAACCTTATTTAAAACATTATTATAGTTACTAAATAAGTAAATTTAGCAAAATTAATAGCTTTAAAAAACTTAAAAAAATTAATTACTAACTTAAAAAAATTAATTATTTAGTTAAAAAAAAATTTTAACTATAAAAAGCTATTAAGCAATAAAAGGTTTATAGCTTACTTATAAATAAAGTTAACTAAAAGATTTAAAGCTTGCTTGCTAATTAACTTAATTATAAAGTATTTATTTTTACTTAAAAAATATATTAAAAATAAAAAATATATATTTTAAATAATTATAACTAGTTTAACTTTTTAAAAACTTACTTTATAAAGCTAAAAAAAATAATTTAAAAAAGTAATAAAAAGCATTGTACTTTATATATAGTAATTATAGCTGCTATAAATTAATATTAAGCTAACTACTTAAAAGCTACCTTTAAGCACTTTAAAATTTATTAAAAAAACTTAATTAAGCTATTACTAAAATTTTAGTATAAGCTTTTTAAGTATTTATTAAAAAATTAATTTTAAGTAAATATAATAAAAAAATTTAAAAACTTATAAAAACTAAGTACTATAAAAAAAATTATAAAGGTTACTATAAAGTATAAGCTATTACTTTTAAAATAGGTTTTTAACTATAAATTTAATAATTAAAAGTATTTAAATATATATAAAGTACGCTTTATAGTTAAAAATAATTTTTAATAAGCTAATATGCTTTAATTTATTTATATAGCAACGCTTATAGCTTAAACGCTATGCTTTATAATAGCTTTAGTAGCTTACTATAACTTTAAAGTTAAGTAATTTAATATAATAAGCGCTTTTTTTAATATAAGCAAAAAAAGTTAAAAGCTTATAACTTATAAGTTATTTAATAAGTTTAAAAATAAAAATATAGTAATATTGCTTAAAAAAGCATTATATAAGCTAAAAGATTTACTATTGCTTTAGTATTAAAAATTTACATATACTTTTTGCTTATATAGTTTAATTGCTTTAACTAAAAAACTTTGTTTTTTTTATACTTAAAATTAAGCTATTTTTATTATTTTTTATATAAATAACTTTTTAGTATTATATAGTTTAAAGTAAAAAGCTAAAATATAAAAAATTGTTAACTAAATTAAAAAAGCTTATAAGCTTAAAAAGTAAACAAATATAAGCTAGTTTTTAAGCATAAAGATTATTAAAAATTATAAAAATTAAAAACTATTTTTAAGCTATAATTAGTATATTAAAAAAATTATAAAAAAATATTACTTAGCAAATAATAATTAAATTTTAACAACTTTATTATTATTTTAAAAGCTTAAAAAATACTTAAAAAAAGCAATTAAAAAATAAATAAAAAAGTTTTAAAAGCTTATAAAATTAATTTTATATATTATAATAATAATTTAGCTAAATATAGTATATATAGCTTTATAGCTTTTAAAATCTTTAACTAATTTAAGTATAAAGTATATTAAAGTAGCAAAATAAGTAATTTAATACTTATACTATACTTAAAACTTAAAAATTATATATAATATTTATAATTAAAGTATATAAGCTTTATTAATTATTAAAAACGCATTTTTTATAAACAATTTTAATATTAATTTTTTTTTTATAAGTATATTATGCTTTTATTTAAAAGTATAATTAATTAAAAAGCTATATAGCAAAGCATAGTTATTATTTTTATTACTAAAGCAAAGATTTATATATTAGCACTTATAGCTAAAAAAACTATAGCGTTAAAAAAATTATTTAATAATATTTAGCTAAACTTAAGTTAAACGCTTATAATTAACTTAAATAACTAATAAATAATTTGCTTAGTAATAAAAAAGCATAACTATATAAAAACCTATTTGCGCTATATAAATATTTAAAATATATAAATTAAATAAAAGTATAAAAAAGGCTTATTTTAAGTAATATACTTTTTTATAAATTAAATGCTTGCTAATAAACTTATAAAAAACCTTTTTTATATTAAATTTAAATACTTTAAAGCTTTAATTAACTTATAATATATAAATTTTATAATTAAAAAAAAGCAAAAAAAGCACTAAAAACAAAATTAATTAATATAAGCTTAAAAGCTTACTTAAGTAAAAAGCTAAATAATTTTAAAAATTATAAGGCTATTTTTTTTATTTTATTTATTTAAATAAAATAAAAAAAGTAGTATACTATAGCGTATATAACCTTAGTATTAACTAAAAGCTTATTAGTAGTAGCAAAAGTAAAAGCAAAAGTAAAAGTACTAAAAAAAAAAGCGTACTAAAAAGTAAATAATTAAAATTAAATTGCTTTTTTAAAATGCTTAAAGCAATATAAATTACTATTTATATATTTTTTTAGCTTATAATTAACTATATTAGTATAAAAATTATTAAATATAAATATTAATACTTATATATAGCTTACTATTTTTATAACTAATAAATTATTTTTTACTTAAAAATATTAAAAAGCAAAAAAAAAAATATAAAAAAAGCTATATAAGCAGTTAATATATATTATATATAATTTAAAAAAATTATATAACTTAATAAAAATTACTTATATAAGGTAATAAAAGTGCTTAAAAGCATAAAAGTAATAATAAGTATTAATAACTATATTATAGTAGTTATTATTTTAGCTTGCTATAATAAACTAGCAACAATTTAAATATAAAAAAGTATAATAGCTAGCTTTTTTAAAATGCTTTTTAGTTTTAAAAAAGCTTTTATAAGCTTTTTTTTTGCTTTTAGCTTTATTTTTACTTTTATTTTTATACTTAAAAGTAGTAATAAAGCTTAAGCTAGCTTTAAAAAAAGCAAAGCTGCTACTAAGCAATTATTTAGCTTTATTTTTTTTTCTTTTTTTTTTCTTTTTTTTTTAACTTCTTTTTAACTAACTAAGCTTAAAAGCTTAAGCAATAAGCAAGCAAAGGGTATAAAAAAAAGCAGCAAAAAAGCAAATAAAAAATTAGGGGTTACGCTTTTTTAAAGCGCTATAGTAGCTACTTTAACAATAAAAAGATTTTTAACTACTAAAAATAAGCTACTACTTATTAATATAAATATTTATTATATTATAAAAAATTATATTACTACTTATAAAAGTGCAAAAGTTTTAGCTACTAGCTTTTTAAAAATATTAGCTATCTTTTTTATTTTAAAAAATATTAAAAAAGTTAATAAAGTACTTAAAATATTACTTATAAATTAATTATAAAAAGTAATAAGCACTTATAATAATTAGTAAAAAGTTTTTTTTAAAATAATAATATATTTAATTAACTATTACTATATTAAAATGCTTTAAAAGCATATATAGCTATAAATTTATAAAATTTACTTATAAAAAGGTATAGGCGCATTATTAAAAAAAAAAGCAAAAAAAGCAAAAAAATTATAAAAAAAGGTTAAGTAATAAAATATATTTTAAAAAAAATTTACTTTTTTTATTTAATAGCTTTTATAGCACTACTATTTATAATTACTTATATAGCAATATAAAAAAGTATTAATTTAAACTTTATAATTAATAAAAAGTAGTTTATAAAGTAAAAATAAAAGCATTTTTAATTTTTTATTTTGCTAACTACTTACTTAAAAAGTATTAACTTTATATATAAACATTTTATTTATACTTATATATTTAAATAGCTTTATTACTTACTAAATAATTAAGCTAAAAAATATATTATAAATAAGTAAGTTTATAAGCACTTAGTACTTTACTTAGCAAATTTTATAGCTAACTAATAGCTATAGCTATATTTTTAATAAGTATAAAAAAAGATTTTTTATTTTATATTATATATTAGTTTTTTAAATTTATAAAGTTATATAATAATATACTAAATTAATTATATTATATTAACTTTAATCGTTTTTGCATACAAGCACTAATTCGTCTTCCTAATTTAATTAACTCTTACCTCTGCAAGACTTACCTAACTTATATATATAATGCCCGTTATAGGTACTTTAGCTGGTTTTAATAACGTGTATTTAACTAACTATCTTATATTTTGTGGTGTTGAGTAGGTACCTTAGGTAGGTCTTGGGATCTTGATAGGAAGGTGCAGGATACCGGTAATTACCTAATTCACACAAATCATAACCCTGTCCTGGCTTCCTTCTACAACTCTTAGTACCCTAGAGTCTAGACTTCCTAGTAAAACAAGAGAAATACGTACCTATCCATCTCAACCTCCCTATAAAGAAAGTACTACCATAGGTACCTAGGTAATATTACACCCCCTCTCATCATTCCGACTCTGATGAATGCTAACAGGCATATGTATCATCGAGATGTTTTAAAGCCCTAGCTAGTAACAGGTTACATTCTTTTTTTTTATATTCCAATCTATTCGCCTCCTATCCTGTAACCGGGTCCGCGGAAGAATTCTTAAATGGGCTAGATTTAAAAGTGCGCCTTGTAATTTAATATATCTAATAAGTAAAGGCCATAGGGCTGGGATGGTTCCAACGATAATTATGACGTCTGTCTGTTTGTTTTCGTATATGGATTATGTAAGAAATAAATAACATCCCTGATATATCCTTTACCTACTCCATTGACACCCTGAACAAGTTGTAGCCCTGTTATAACAATGGTCTAGTTTTGGATGTTGGGGTTTACTACTACACTTCCATGATATCGGACCAATTGTTCTTATGCTCTTGTAAAGGATTAGAGAGATGCAAGCTTGTGATGTTATGCTTGTGGATGTTTATATGTCGGGACGTCCAGGTAGTGAACCGGATTCTATTACTTAAATGGTGAACCGCTGGAACTATGTCAGTGAGGAGTGCAACAGCAGGTCACTTGCCTGAAATTTGTAAATATTTCGATGGGATGATGACCTAATCGCCTAACAGGGACATGTATTGGTTTCACCTTTTACCTTGGTGGTTTTGCAGCATTGTATCTCCCCCTTTTTTCATCCTATCCCCCTTTTCTGTACTTACTTTTCGACAAAGGTTAAGACCAATCCATGCTCTCCCTAGCAATAGCACCAAAATGGTTCAAAATACAAGGCTTTAAGAACCCAACAGACAGCGTAAAATGCCTTTCACACCGACCTGGTTTCCTTTCCCTCGATGACATTACCAGAGAACAAGGAACGGAGGGATGAACTCCTCCCCGGTTCGATATAAAGGACGTTGATAGTGTAACGATGGGATGAGGTAAGCAGATCCAACATGATAATAACGAAATACGATGTACAATTTATACTCTATCTATCTATCTATATGGTCTCGTCTCCTTCCCTCGTGCATGACTGATGGAATCTTTTCAAGAAGATTTACCCATAAGTTCAGCCACTTTGGCCAAGACTTCCTTGACAACCTCTGGATCCGACAAGTCGACAGGTTCCTCGCCATGACCTATACGTTGAAGAACACTAGAAGAAAAACAACGTTAGCACCCCGATGATTACCGGCAGTGAAAAGGAAAAGAAAGGGTGAGTGAAAAAAAAAATAAAAAAAAAAAAAAACTCACACCGAAGAAGCAGCCATCTGCAACGGAAAATCCTTTTCCGGAATCGCACACCTAATCGCACCCGTAACCCTCCCCTCAAGAACATCCTTCGCAAAATCCGGTTCCTGAACAGCAACCCTTCCAAACCCGAGTCCATCCACAGCCTCCAATGTACTCAACATGCCGCCCACGGTCCTCAGCCCCCCCGTCGTATAAACCTTCATCCTATCCACCGCCTTCGCAATCTCCTCGGCAAACTCGATAAAATAATTCTCCCTCCGGACCGTGCTCTCCTTCCTATGCTCGAAAGCGAAACACTCGTACGTGCCCCCCGAAGTCTCCACGTAATCGAACCCGGCCCCTTCCAAGGCTCTACAAAGCGCGACCGCCTCATCGGGCGTGAACCCTCCCCCGTCCTGGAACTCGACACTATTGACCTTGACACCCAAAACAAACCCCGGAGACACCCTTTCCTTGATCGCCTTTGCAATCTCCAGAACCAATCTCGCGCGATTCCGCACATCTTCACCCCCGTATTCATCCGTCCGCTTATTCGTCGTCCCCGACAGGAACTGCGCGAGCAGATACCCGTGCGCAGCATGCAGCTGCACGCCGTCGAACCCGCACCTCTCGCAATACTCGGCCGCGAACGCGAACCCCTCCACCACGTCCCTTATATCCTTTTTCGTCGCAGCCCTCGGCATCGCAAAGGTGCCCATTCCCGTCTCGGAAGATAGTTGTACGGCACTCGCGCTTATCAGATCGTCTCCGTGGCCCTGTCTGCCCGGGTGGGAAAGCTGGGCGACGAAGATCCCGCCGCCGGATTTCCCCGCCTCGGCCAGATCCGCGAACGCGGCGAAGCGGGGGCCGGAGAATGGCGAGGACGGAGGGATCACGGCGTTTCCCGGTCCTTCGAGGGAACTGGGCGTTATCATTATGTTTCCGGTCACGATCTGGCCCCAGCCGCCGCGGGCGAAGCGCGAGTAGAGGTTTATGAGTTCGGGTTTGGGGATTCCGTTGTCGTCGTCGTAGGAAGAAGAAGAGGAAGAAGAGGGTGGTGAATAGGTTGCGAGATGTTCGGACGTGGCGGCTTTCATTAGACGGTTGGGCGCCGTGCGTTTGGAAAAGGGGAATGTGAGCGGGTCGGAGAGGGGGGTTGGGTCGTTCTTGGTTGATGGGTATCGGGGGGATGTTGGGTAAGGCATTTTGTTTATTTCGTAGATGAGTTGTTTGAAAGGTATGATGGTAATGATGATGATGGTGGTTTAAAATCCAACTTACATAGCCGGACGAGGCTCGTTTATAAATACGTACATCATGAACATGGTCCAAGTTCGAAACCATTCATTACCTGCTCATCTCGGCGTTCCCCCCCCTTTTTTCCTCATCAATCTCCATGGAGAAAAACCCCTGTGTCGATCAATATGACATGACTCCTTTCTTTTCTATCTATCTATCTATCTACCGATGCCATTTCGGGTGAGTGGTAACAAACGAACGGTATTGATATGATGGAACCGTGGAGTTCCGAACGGGCAAAAGACGGGGAAATAAATCATGTCAATCGTCCGTGGAGTTCCGTTGTGGATCATGAATCTCGGCGAAGTGGGGCTCACCTACCTAACCTAGGTACCTAAGATATATACACGTACAAGGATCCCATCCCATTTAAAAGGGGGAAAGGGGAGTTGAGCAGGATTTCTATTCTATCATAAAAACAACCCCGTGGAATACCTAGGTACCTAGCATTCTCGCCAACTTCTTATCTTGTTCCTATCTAGTTACTCGTATTGTCTTCTTACAATCAATCACCTGCTAAACAAGGTACCTATGTTAAGTCATACCGAACAAAGCTCTTTTTCGTCGCATAGAAGAGCCATATGGAATCGCAATGTATTCCTTACCGGGGATATGTTTCCGTCCGACACCACCGTCGCGTCCGTAAAGCGCGTCCCGTGCCTAGTATAGGTACACCATCATTATCCTTAAAAAAAAACGTGCGCTAAAAAGGGGTAATGTATAGGTACGGATTAATCACCTAACCCCCCCCCCTATTCCGTAACTAGACATTGCAACGTGCCAACGCAACCGTAGCCTTATAACGCGTTGTGTGTGTACGTTTTCCATCACGAGCGGAAGAGAAGCAAGGCAACGACAAGACAACAAGACATGTCGCAAACATCTTTTCCCATCCCCGGCCCTTTAACCAGAAAGAACGAATTGCCAGCTTATTAATACCTCTCCTAGACATGTAGTGAGTCCTGGGAAAAAGTGCATAGATTACTAGACATAGTAGTTTTTTTTGTACGATGTAAGTTGTTACTACACATACTTACCGACGCATCACCACGGGAGACACCTGTCAAGATCATCGGCATCATGTCATAAAAAGATCTATATTAGGGGTATATTGTATCTCAAACCGCGCCTCAAAAACCCAGAATTATAAAACACCCTCCATCATAACCCCAAGTCAACATCCCCAACTCTCTCCCACCGAAGATATGTATCCGGATCATTCAAGTCTCCCTGCCATCTAAACTCCACGATCCCAAGATCGCCATCCGTCTCCACCAGACAATATAATCTTTGCGCCCTATTCACAGTCATGGTAGCTCTCTCCCGACAATCCGCCAAATCCGTAACCTCGGAAGAAACAACAGTCCACTCGTTATCTCGCAGATAGGATAGTTGAACCCCGTCATCGGTCCCCGGATCAATCGTGAGAACCTGGATTCCGACAGGAGTGGGATTCTCCTCCGGCTTGCTCTCGTTGAAGCCCGTCGAAAAGGCGGCGATATTGGTCTGGGCGCCGACTTTGCGCCCTACGTTTCGAGTCATGTTACTCCCATTACTCATCAATAGATGGACTAGGTCTTCCTCGGACGAACGGAAGAATAGGTCCAAGCTGCGGCGGGTAACGGATTGATCATCCAAGTTATTGGTGGGAGAATATGTGAGTGCTATAGATGTGTTTTCCGCTAGTTGTACGTCCATGTCAATCCTCTGAGGTGGTTTGCCTTTCTCACTCTGATATAATCCGGACACATCCTGCCAGAATATATGCGTTTCCTATGGAATGCATTGTTACTATCTCCTATACGCCGCGGCTACTGGTCAGGAAAGATGCTAAGACTGCGTACCTTGATGCAAACGTCACATTGTAAGTCGTATGCCGTAACTGTGGATCCGGGATTGGAATAAAACTGGTTCACACTGCCCAAATTTTCCCAGTCGTCGGGATACGTAGCTAACTTGGCGGGGAACTTGGCGAGCTGAAAGCCCGAGACTTCCGGTGGCGAATTATCGGTTTGGTAATAAATATTTACAGCAGGCGGCTCCTTTGACCGGCAGTACCAAGTTAGTGATCCGCTTAGAACTATGAATAGGGGAATGGACAAAGCTAGGAGAAATGAAAAGAAGACTTACACCATCACTGTCCCACTTGGCGCTTATGGCCAGCGAGGTAGGGACATCGAAGGAGGCGGCCGATCCATTCTTTATGATCGAGGGAATCCACTTGTTCTTTCCCGTGTTGAACGTCGATATGCCGATAGAGCTGTCCCACAGCTGGTAAACCACCAAGAAAGTATCGTGTCCCTCCGTATCGGTGAAGTTTGCAGTGGCAAGTCGGGTGGTGGCGTGCAATCCCGAAGAGGAAGGACTAGTCCCGTTCCCATTTCCGTTCTCATCTTGTCCATTCTCGTCTTTTCCATTCTCATCTGCGCTGCCACTCTTGCTTCTTAGGCCCACCCCGAGACCAACCGCGAGTCCAATAATCGCTATCAGCCCAACGCCCATTAATATCCAGAATGGCTTCCGTCTTATACCACATATTCTTGCTCCTTTCCGACCGTCCGTGGCGCCATTCCCAGGGTCAGTCGGATGTTCAACTTTGACCGCCGGGTATGGACTGTGTGCGGGTAGAGGCGTGTCTTTGTAGAAACCGCGTGCGGGTGGAGGAACTGCTTCCGGGTATTGGCTGTCTGCTGGTCGGACAGCTTCGGGATACTGGCTGTCTGCTGGTCGGACCGCTTCGGGGTATTGGCCTGACCTGACATGAGCTGCTTCTCCAGCCACCTCGAGGGTGCTATATGAATAATCTCCTCCTCGGTCAGCCATGTTGCCGCCTTGAACTTGGTATTCGTGGTTGCCGGGTCGACCTCCGCTCAACAACGGACGTTGAGATTCCCCACCCAATACAAGATAGCTATGCCAATGGGATAAGTAGAGGAAGAGCGATTAATCCGACCGGCTCTCCTCATAATAGAGTGGGCTCGTACGAATGATTTTTGGTATCAGAAGAGATATGAGCCACCAAGTTCGTATACGAGTAAACCGCCTGATTATTAGTGAAGTGATCCAAAAGAATCTCTCGAGAAATTAGTTGTCAGCTCACTCCTTGGCGGGAGGAAGATGGGCGGAGTCAAGATATAAGCTCAGATATGTTGTACGAGTAGGCAGACTAAGGATGTAGATCCAACCTATTATAGCACCTGTACGAATAGGTAGTTCTTGAGCACACGTAAGGTTAGATCGAATACTAATCTCATGCCCGAATCACGATTTTAGTGGTCGTCCAAGGATTCAGATCTGCAAGGCCCATAATCGCACATTCGGCAAGAACTGGGGCTCTGGCTCGGTGGCTGTAAAGTATAGTCTGCCTACGAGTACGGTGCCACCTACCTGCAGGCTTGGTTGCCGATCCTGTTCCAAACCCCTGAACAGCCCTAGACAACCTCCAGTCCAAGTATCCAATGCTGAAAGATATCCAGTCAGTCTGGACTCTGACCTGTAATAGATTATTCCGTAGTAACATCGTCTCGAATGTAGTATGCTTCAGATGTCCGGCCCGTAGCCGAATGCATGTTACATTTCCATTATGCTGTGGCCTTTTGTGACACGAGTGGAATAGGTAGACAGTCGATTGTTCATTGGATGTGTTTATACGTGCTACGCATACCAATGTAGTAGTCCGTGCCGCAGTCGAGGCGCTATGACGCAAAAGCCTTGGATTTGCGGCCGCTTCAGCTGTTGTGTAACATAGCGGCCTCGTAGATACCATTTTGGACACCGAAGATCGCACTCGGGAAGATGTGATTCGACCTTCGGGATATTTAATATATCCGGAAGACTGTGGGCTGGCTGGGTATGCTGGGGTGGCTGGTAGGCACGTAGGGACGCAACATTGCGGGGTTGCCTTTGCCTTGCCAAGCTGTATCAGAGTTGTTTTCGGGAAACAATACCGAGAATAAGTCTGTTAGCAGAATTACCAAAATGAACAAAAAAGGAGGGAAAGCGGCGCAGAATCTCATCTGCTTAAAAGTGTCTGAGTAGGTGCCCCATCGGTTCCAAGAATATCTTGATATTGGGGGATTCGGGCCGCATGCAAGACAAAAAACCTGATAGGTGGATATCTGACTGGACTGTATATTGTATGGGTTGGGGGTAGGTAAGTAGGTAGGCACCTAACCTAGGTAATTGTGTTAGAAGTTAGGTATGGAAGGATACGAGTAAGTGTTCCAACTGTAAAAGACCCTCTAATATATAGCCCATTCCGTTCCTTCCCTCCTACAATATGGATAAGGTATCTACGAGTAGGTTAAGGTATTACGCCAAGGAGGATGATGGGGGACGGACAGTGCCTAAAGATAAAGATTATGTAAGCACACCTATTGTGCAGGTGTCTAAACAGCAGGTAAGCATCAAGGAAGGCGCTGCTTGCCGCTGAGCGGGATGCTAATATAAGGTATCATAGGTACCCTGTGAGAGAGGCTTGATTCTTGGACAGCATCAGCTTTCATTCTTCGCGTGTGTATCTCTAGCTTACTAAGATTCACAGTATTTGCATAGGTACCGTGGGGTTGGTATAACAACGGGTAACCACGTGTTGTATTCACACTACCCCTGAACATTATTAAAACCTTTTATTACATGAAGGTAACGTCCAACGAAACATTGTAACCTCGGATAGTCACTTCTGTTTTGTTGTAATAAAACACATACCGCTGAGATATACAAATCCTTTCAAGTTGTAGCGACCATTGCGACCCTCTTTGCAAACTTGCAAACAAGCTTGAAGCTCGTAAGAGGGTCCTCGCCTCATCTGATCCTACCGCGACGTGTTCTGTCGTTGTAGAAGATGTAGCTCTGTAGCAACCGAAACCATGGCGGGCTACCTGAAGACAGAACCCAAAAATCCTACACATACAACTTGTTTTACGATGGGGACGGATCTGTCCCGGTTGCGTCCGCCTCCGCTTGTTCTCCCTGTTGCATCTCGCGTTCCATCTCGAGCCTGTACTCTCTCCAGTCTTCTTCTGTGGCGTGCAACCGCGCACCCGCAATAGCGATTACTGCCCATACCTCACACGAGATCAGAAACTTCAGTCCCTCCGCTTGAAGCACGTTAAGTAACGTCCGAGACAGGAGGCCGCCAGTTCGAGCCACGCCAAACATGCCGGCTGTAGAGAGGCCAAACTTTCGAGCAAAAGACCACGCCATGGACCGAAACACGACGATATCGAAGGGCATCAATAAGAGGTGCGTGAGGGAGCCCGTGAGAATATCTTCTGCGAGGGCTGACGGGAGTCTTGTCAGTGCATTGACTATGTAGTTGGGTGTTTCTTTGTGCTGTGATCTAGAGTCACTACTGTTACTAGGCCGTAGTTCAGCAGACCATACACCTGTCGGCGGCTCCGTCGATTCACTGGTGTCGACGTCAAAGCTGATGAGGGTAGGGTTGACCATATCCGCGTCTTCCTCATCGGTTGCGTAATCATCCCCTCCGCGGCTTGAGAATGTGCCCTGCCTACGGATCGTCTCCAGTGGCAGCGTTTCACCAGTACTCTCGCCGTCCACCGCATGAGAGTCTGTCGCTTCCATCTCGGGTTGCTGCGAGTGTCTTATCTCCCGATCAGCCTCCCCCAGTGTTGGCGACTCGAGGACAGACTGTCTTCGCGTCGGGTTTGCCGGAGCCGAGGCTTGTGTAGTTGCATTTGGGCTCGAATTCGTCGAAGGGTGGGGAAGAGATCTGCGAAGCTTTCGTCGGATGAAGTAGCTCAAGACATCCCACGCGCAATTAACGAGGTAATAACCTGCATAGGGAGCGAGACTCAGGGCTACCTGGCCAGCCCACTCGGGAAGGGTTCGCGCCCCAGACGTACCCAACGGCGGAGGGGCCTGAAATGGCGAAGAGCTGGAAAACGGAAGAAAAAAACTCGGGCCAGGCAGCCAGCGAGTTGCAGGTATCAAATCCAGACGTTGCATGACGACGTGAATCTGAAGGTGAAAGCGGATGTAAGAAATTGCAGCTTGTAGGCTATTACATGTTAGTAACGTGGACTCTATTCCAGAACGTGGGCCTTACCATGTACTATCTCGGATAATAACTGATGCTTTTGTTGAGCATTGCAATGCCCAAGCACCGAAAAATGAGGGCATCCCGGCACACAATAACTTTAACGGCGAATGTATCCGCCACTCCCTCTGCATCATATCTATAAAGGGCAGCATGGCGGTATCCCTGTACACCTGATTTTATTCTCGTGTCAACATGTAATCTCGGCCGAGGAAGAGCATGATGATGCTTACCATGATGCGCTGCCGTACGCCGTGGACACCCCATATGCCGGTAAGAACGAGCAGACGTCCAAGTCGAAGGTAGTTTCTTCCGGTGGCGTTCTCAAACTCCTGATGAATACGCGAAGCCTCCGCGACGAAGTTGTTAGCGGCGGGGTTGTCGGGCTCTGCGACTCCTATCACGAGCATGACTTCGTTATGGGCGCGAATGATATCTTTGATAATCTTCTTAGTCGTCTCATTGACAATCCGACCATGTTCGTCATACTCTCTTGGGGGCTCGTGAGGATCAGCTTCCCCTTCGCCCTCGACGACATCGTCATAGGGTGATCGTCCCTTGTCAACCCGCAGTAAGCTTGGAGTGCAATCGAACAGTTATAGACAGGTTTATACTGACCAATGCCAGGGACGTCAAAGGCTCCTGACGCCCCATGTTTGATTATCTTTGTTGTATGTTGGTTACGAATGGATTTTGAAATATTTGCATTTTATGGTGGTTGCTCTGGGAATTAGAAGATGGTTACGAAGCCGAGAAAATATGTGTGTAACCGACCCCTTATTACAGTCACTTGAAGAAGGGACGGACAAGTGGACGGATTCATCTGTTGCCCTTCCGTATGTGCTACCCAAACACTCGATCAATACCTGTAAGCATTGAGACTAGTAAAACAAGATAGATCGTTGGTTCTACACAAACCTGCCGATATACTCGTAAGACTTGAGTTGAACCGTTAAAGCATGGAAACTATGACCAGATAGGAGTACAAGCACTCGAGGTGGTCACGACCTGGGCAGCCATTCAAGCTGGCGTAATGGAGATGTTAGGTAACATATGTATCGCCTTAAACGGTTAGCGCAGTCTGAACTGGTACGATGCATGTACACAATACCAGCCTCTCTCGTATGGGATTCTCAGCAAATACTGGGTGCAGTTTTTAAGAGCAAAACCTGTTGCCCCCAGACTCTACCGAATCCATTGACAAATATATAAAAGAGTGTAGAATTACTTAACAGCTAGAAGACTATAGAAAGACTGTATCGATAATTACCCAAAGGTTTGTTGCGTATTACATGCACCTTCCCTAGACTAGAATTATGGTATTTGTGGCACTAGCCTACGAGTACGCGTAGCTAAGTACCTACTGTGGATATTTGAAGTACTAGTGACACACCTCCCTTATCGTTATCGTTATCCGTTCCCAAGTCCAAAAATTTCCGGAGCATCCCATCCCACTCTGCCCATCGGCGCTGTGGTAGAGAGGCGGCTACGGATTCGGTGTTGAAGTAGAAGTTGTCCATTTTTACAACCCAACTAATATTCAATAATATGGCCACTAAAGCGCCTTTCAAGACGACTTTTGCGCCGAGCGAAGTCATCCGACCAATCTTCACAGGCGGCGCAATTGCCATTGAGAACGATGCGCGCATACTAGCTACTACCCTAGGCGAGGAAGTGATCTTGACCGACGTTCAAAATGGAAGACACTTGGCTAAAGTTGAAGGGGTAAGTTGGGCATTTTTGAGCTTCCGCTCATGAATTGACTGGTTACTGACATAATATGTCAATAGGATGGCGAGCTTATATCGACGCTAACTTGTAGGTGCTATGCGCACACATCGAACCATACGAATGCGCCTCACTAACATACTCTTCAAGTAACACCTTCGGGTTCACACCTCATAGTCTGCTCTCGATCCTTGTCTATGAGGATATACTCGTTGAAAAGAGCACCGACGGGCGACTCGATAGAACCTCAACTTGTGAGGACGGTACGACCGCATAACACTCCCGTCGTCGTCTTAGCAGTCGATAGGACAAGTACCCTACTTGCCACTGGCGGCACCGATGGGTCAATCAAGGTGTGGGATATCAATGGAGGCTACGTCACGCACACATTCCGCGGCCCGAGTGTCCTGGTGTCTGCGCTCCTCTTTTTCGAATTAGCGAACGTTTCAAAGAAGCCGTCAGAAGCAAATGGGTCCAAAGACTCGGGAAAGAAGAAGAAGAGACAGTCCAAAACTGCCGAAGATATTGTCGAGGAGGACATACCAAGCACGGCGAGATTCCGATTGGCATCCGGTAGTCAAGACGGCAAGGTACGGGTATGGGATTTACACAAACGAAGTGTCGTCGCGAACCTCGACACCCACGTATCCGATGTTCGAGGTATCGACTACTCTGCCGCCCAGAATTCGCTAGTCACCGCCAGCCGAGACAAAACGATAAGATGGTGGGACACGAAATCGTGGAAACCACGAAAGGTTATACCCTGTTTCGAGCTGATCGAAGCAGTTGGTTTCCTTGGCGACGGCCAGCTAACATATACTGCGGGTTCGAACGGATGCCTGCGGATATGGGATACTGATACCGGCCGTGAGCTGACAAAGGAGCAAAAAGCAAAGCCAGAAGCCGAAGCCTTTGTTTCGGTTGTGTATCGGCCAGGTTTCCCATTTGTCGCATGTGTCCAGGTGGACCATACCATTGCTCTATTCAGTGTCCCTGGGCAGGAAGCTACGTCGTCAATTAACCCCCCCGAACCCTTTCGCCGGATATCGGGTACACACGACGATATTATAGATCTGCGATATCTCCTCCCTGACCACTCTCTCATGGCCTTGGCCACAAATTCCGAAGACATCCGGATAGTGTCTGTTTTGGAACCCGGCAGCTCTAACTCTCTGGTTTCGTCCGACTATTTTGGTCAGGACATTTCTCTACTCAAAGGTCATGACGAGATCATCATAACGCTTGACGTTGACTGGTCTGGACATTGGGTGGCTACAGGTGCAAAGGATAACACGGCCAAGATATGGCGGGTGGACCCTGAAAACAACTCTTACAGTTGCTGGGCAACTTTCCAGGGGCATGCCGAATCCGTCAGCGCAGTGGCCCTACCTCGTATCCGTCCTGTAGATGGCTCCAAGGCCCACGCCGACCCCCTGAATCATCCTCCACAATTCTTACTCACGGGTTCCGCCGACCAGACCATCAAGAGATGGGACATTCCAAAAGAACAACAACAAGGGACAAAGTCGGGTATCCGCGCATCATATACACGAAAAGCCCACGACAAGGACATCAACGCCATCGATGTCAGCAACAACGCGCAGTTGTTCGCCTCTGCCTCCCAAGACAAGGTCGTCAAGATCTGGTCCATAGAGGAAGGCGAGGTACAAGGCATTCTCCGTGGCCACCGCCGAGGTGTTTGGTCCGTTTCTTTTGCGCCCGCGAATATGCCTGCACTGCAGGGCGAGCAAGGCTCGGTTTCGGGGAAGGGCGTGGTAATAACTGGAAGCGGTGACAAAACTGTCAAGCTGTGGAGCCTTGCCGATTACTCCTGTCTGAGAACCTTTGAGGGACACTCTAACAGTGTGCTCAAAGTAGCTTGGCTCAATCTGCCCCCACCAGAGGAGCGGCAAAAGAAACCTATACTTATTGCCAGTGCTGGTGGTGACGGTTTGGTGAAGGTCTGGGATGTCAATTCGGGCGAGAACGAATGCACCCTTGATAATCACGAGGATCGGGTCTGGGCTCTTGCTGTCCATCCGGATACGAACATGATTGTTTCCGGTAGTGGTGACTCAACTGTGACTTTCTGGAAAGACACGTCGACAGAAACGCAAATAGCGACGAACGAGGCATCTCTTAAGCTTATAGAGCAAGAGCAAGAACTGGACAACTATGAACATGCTGGGGCCTATCGTGAAGCCATCACCTTAGCCCTACAACTAAACCATCCCCGCAAACTCCAGAGCCTATTCGACAAGGTAGTCTACTCGACAACACCTGACACCGACAGCTTGTCCGGTCTGAAGGCCGTCGATGAAGTCCTGGCGACCCTATCAGACGAACAGCTCTTTTTGCTCCTGTTAAGACTTCGAGACTGGAACACGAATGCAAGGACTGCGCCAATGGCACAACGTATCTTGTGGACGGTGGTGAAGAGCTACCCAGTCAATCGCCTGTCCGGTCTCTCGGTAAAAGGAGCCAAGGGCCAGAAGAGCGTGAAAGAAGTGTTAAACGCACTCAAAGTTTACACGGAGAGGCATTATAAGCGTGTAGAAGAGTTGGTTGATGAAAGCTATCTGGTAGAATATACCTTGAGGGAGATGGATAGTCTTGCGCCAAGTCTGGACAATATGCAGTTGACAGATGGTGCGGACACGGATGTGATAATGACATGATGTATAAGTAGCTAGTATAAATCAAGCATATCACAAACCGATGTTTTTTAATTCATTTCAATGACAGTATCACCGTGTTTTTCGTCCGGAGGTGATCGGATGTACTCGTACACGTACAGAACGCAATGTGACTACGCACACTAGCCACAATTGTGGCTCAGTCGGTTTCTAGCCCGCTTTGTTTGGGGACGCATGTGATTATCTCATCAGTGAAAATCCAAGACATCCTCACCATACATTCACTTCAACAACTCCTAATAAGCGTAATCTCTTTTCTTTTCTTCATTCAGTAAGAGTATGAATCTGTATAAAATATTATGATGAGTGGTTAAAATCCGGGAGCGCCACTACGATGCGATTCGGGGACATAATTCTAGATCTGGCGGCCGTAGCCAAGGTCTCCAGATCCGTAGCTTCGAGGCATTTGGAGCTACGTGCAAAGCAAATCGATCGATATGGCCAGACATCTAGTATAATCAGGTCTTTACGGAAGGAATCTCCACCTTCGCCTTCACCTGCTAGCGAGACTGGCCAGCCTGATTTTGTCGCTAAAGATGCGACTGAGGAGAAGAAGAGAGCGCGTAAAGATTCGCCTCCGGATGTACGCAGGGTTATCTCTTCGTCTGCATCAGTTGCTGCCGCACCACGACTTGATCAAAGCGATATTCTTGCGCAGTTGAGAGAGAAGGCCGCTGAACCTGCTGACGCACCATCGGATATACCGGCTGGTATTTTTCATACGAGGAGAGGATCGCAGTTACTCGGAAGTCAAAAAGACCCCCTGGGACAGTTGCGGTCAAAGGCTCCGCCTCCGGAACCTAGTTGGTTTAAGGATTTCGGACATGATAAGCAGAACTCGGAGAGCGAGGCTGGTAGTGGCACGCCTACTATTCCGGAATCGAGGCCCGTGGTTTCGGTTCAACGGGATGTGAAAAGTGCGGATGTCGCCGTTAAAAGCCCAGTTTCGAAGGTGACTGTTGTGCAAAAACAGGGAGATGCACCAACGGCTTTAGATAAGAAAGAGGTCCCAGAGACTGAAATACCCACCCCGAGCACGACCGGCCAGGCGGAAGCCCAACCAGATGTCAACAAGACAGAGGTTGAAGAAAAAGAACAGATCCAGGCAGTCAAAGATATTCTTTCCGGGGAAGAACCGACCACAAGCGAGCCAACCGTCACACCATATGCCCTCCGCGAATCCAAAGTCCCAGCAACCCGTCTCAGCCGTCTATGGAACTACGGCGGGCTAGCAGCCGGCATGTTAGGCGGAGCGCTCACCGAAGGCGTAATGAGAGGTTTCGGCGGCGGCAGTCAAGGGCCCGTTATATTTAGTCCTGGAAACGTGGAAAGACTAGTGGCGAAGCTATCACGAATGAGAGGAGCAGCACTCAAACTAGGACAAATGATGAGTTTCCAAGACTCCAAAATGCTTCCGGCACCTTTACAAGAAGTTCTACAACGCGTACAAGATCGAGCAGACTACATGCCTGCATGGCAACGCGACCGCGTCCTCGTGCAAAGTCTAGGGGCAGACTGGCGCTCCCTCTTCTCCGATTTTGACGAGAAGCCAATAGCAGCAGCATCCATCGGCCAAGTACACCGCGCAACACTCTCCACAGGCGAAAAAGTCGCCGTGAAGATCCAATTCCCCGGCGTCGCCGACTCGATCAACTCGGATCTCGACAACATATCCATGCTCCTGACCGCCTCAAAAATGCTTCCCAAAGGTCTATACCTCAACAAAACAATCGACAACGCCCGCACCGAACTCGGCTGGGAATGCGACTACGAACGCGAGCTCGCCTGCGGGCAAAGATACAAATCCTTATTATCCAGCGAAAACGACGTCTTTTCCGTACCGGAAATCTACGCTCACGCCTCGGGCAAACACGTGCTCACAATGCAATTCATGAACGGCATCGGCGTGACGCGCGTGAAATCGTTCACCCAGCCCCAGCGCGACTGGATAGGCACGCAGATCCTCCGCTTATGCCTGCGAGAAATCGCCGAATTCCGCTTCATGCAGACGGATCCGAACTGGACGAATTTCCTGTACAACTCCGAAACCAACAAACTCGAACTCTTAGATTTCGGCGCGTCCCGCGAATTCCCAGACGATTTCGTCACGCAATATCTCTCCCTCCTATCCGCCGCCGCGCGGAGAGATCGCGACGCGGTCATCGATCATTCGCAACGATTGGGCTATCTCACCGGTCACGAGAGTAGAGCTATGCTAGACGCCCATGTGGCGAGTATTTTGACGCTGGCGGAGCCGTTTTTGCAGTCTGCGCCCGAAGTGTATGATTTCGCCGATCAGACTATCACGGAGCGGGTGAGGGATTTGATTCCCGTCATGGTGAGGGAGAGGTTGAGCCCGCCGCCGGAGGAGACGTATAGTTTGCATAGGAAGTTGAGCGGGGCTTTCTTGCTTTGTGCGAGGTTGGGAAGTCGGGTTAGGTGTAGGGATTTGTTTAGGGATGCGCTCGATAACACGGATTTGCCTATTGAGAGGAAGTAAGACCTTTCTTTCGTAAAATACATTTGTATACATATCATGTACTAGATAGATGGATGGGCTTTTGTCGAGATTAATGCTCCCGAGCATGTATTATACGTATGAATTCAGTTTGTACTTTTAATTAGGGGCATGGAAATGGAAAGCATGGCCACTGGCGTAAACCAGACAAGACAGGACATCATGTATAAGATAGAAGAGGCCCGGCTCCGCCCTAGGCGTCAATATCATAATCGCAGTCGATCAAGCACTGTGAAATAGACCAGTCGACCTCTACAGTCTTTCTATATCCCAGGTAATCTCTCCCTATAGCAGGGTTGATTCCTGATCAAGCTCTATCCTTCTTCTAAGAATCACCCCCAACCTCCCTCCTAGTCCAAGGCAAATTCTTCTTCTCCTTGGACGTAAGCTTCTTCCTCCTCCTCTCAATACTCTTGTCCACATCCCTCTTCTTCATACCCTGATACCTATCCAGCAGAACCTGCTTCTTCAGCTCCGCCTTCTTCAGATAAAACGGCGCACTCTTCTTCCCCTGCGCCACCAACTCCTTCTCCTGCCTCCGATGTCTAGCCACCACCTCCCTCTCCTGGTCCCGCCTCATCTGCGCCTCCTTCTTACTCTGCATGGATTTCAACGTACGCGCAATCCCCTCCTTTTCACGCGTCGTCTTCGCCTTTTTCAAGGATGCGCGCAAATCCGCCATTTCCCTATCGCGATACTCGTCGAGGAAGGAATACGCTTTCCGCAGACGGATCTCGTCGGTGGGCGCGTCTGAATGCGCCGCCGCGGACGAGAAGCGCGGATCCCGCGCCGGTACGATGTGTGTGGCTACTACTTCGCGCCTGCGCGTCACTTGACGCTTGCTGGACATTTCTGTCGGGGCGTGTTTCGAGGAACGTTTGGGTGGTTTGGCGGGTTTGGATTTTGATGAGGTGTCAGGGTATAGCCATGGTTGAGCCTCTCGTTTAGCCTTTTCTTCTTCATCTTCTTCTTCGTCTTCTTTGCTATTTTTTGTTGTTGTTGTTGCTCCTTTTTTGCGCTTTATGTTGGGGAGTGAGGCTTGGGCTTTTGCGAGGGCGCCGAAGGATACTTGGGCTACTAAGGAGGTGGGGTCTTCTTCTTCTTCTTCTTCTTCTTCTTCGTCGCTTTCATCTTCGCTTCCGGATTCCGATCCGGAGTCGGATTGTGACTGTATTGCGGAATATATGTGAGTATTCGAGTAGGAGTTGAATGTCAGGGTGATATTAGCGGGGAGGGGTGCCTACCTGTTCAGAAGCTTGACTATCACTCATATCGTCTTCCTCCTCGCTGTTCCCCTCCGCTTGTGGATCATCGTCGCTGAATTCCTCGGGTTCGGGCTCGGGTTCTTTCCTTGCGCGCACTCGTCTTTGTAAGCCGTCAAAGGGTAGTTTTCGTTTTTGGGGGCCGGCGGGAGGCATCTCGGAAGATGGATATTCGTCGGGGGAGGTGATGAGGGCTGGTTGAACTGCTGTTTTTGTTCGATACTTATAAGAGGTTGTACTCTCGATCCTAATACCGTCTCGGTAAATATCGCGACGGCTAGATTGAGCGGAACACGGAATTATTAGATCAATTTCGTAATCGTGTGACCATTTGAAATATCGTTGATACTATTCACGTAAAGTAGCTGAGGGAGCTCCGATTTGACACCTTCTCCATATTCAGAACTTTAAGAGGTCCCTTTATCGATAAGGGAATGGACAACGCCAATGTACGTTGTACAGACATGATACCCCAGCCGACCTACAGGGCTGTGTACCACATATCCTCGTACATGTACACACGTACCTGAGCGCGGGCAGCTCAATGGGCGTGGTCATCGTCAATACATCCATTGAACATACATTGTACCAATTGAGCAAGGTTGGGTGTATTAGGCCGTAGTTGCAATGTTTTCGCGCGGCTTATCCCAACAGTGTAAAAGTTATGCGTCCATCCCCGCCACGGACAAAACATTCATTTCTCGGCGCCTGAATCAGCCATCGTTCGCGACCAACTCAACATTACCGACAAACCTATGCCGACGATACGAAACTTCCGGTAAAGCGCCGTCTAAAACTTACATCATGTCAGCTACGAGCTACGGTTACGATGACGATTGGCGGCTCACGCCGAGACCGAAACGAGTGGACTATCTGCGAAAGGACCTAGCGTCGCGACATGTAATAACCCATTCGCCCATAACATTTGATCCCGTGAAGAAGTAAGTGATCGCATCGCATTTCTGCACCCTTTTTTTTCTTCTTCTTTACTTGGAACCTTGATACTAAATGATTTTCTGCATTTGCTAGAGAACCCACAGGCTTTGTCCTGGGCAAGGTCACACGCGAACCAACAGGTATAGCTCGACCACCGTCCAAGGAATCCGGTAGGGCTCCTAAGCCCACGCCGGAATATTACAATATCGCTTCACAACCACCTTGCCGACTTCCGGAACCGCGCAAAATCCTAGTCGTCCTCGACCTGAACGGCACACTCGTAGACAGGCCGAATTACGCCAAACCCGCCAGCATCGTCGTGCGCAGATGGACGAAGCGATTCCTCGCCTATTGCCTCAATACATTCTCAGTCGTCATCTGGTCGTCGGCCATGGAGAGGAACGTCTACGGCATGAGCTACCGGATCATACCCGAAAGCGAGCGCGGCAAGGTCGTGGCGCTCTGGGGAAGAGAGAAATTCGGGCTCTCGGATTCGGACTTTAGGAAAAAGGTCCTGTGTTATAAACGGTTGGAAATGCTGTGGAACGACCCGGAAATCGCCGCGGCCCATCCGCAGGCGGCCGAGGGCAAGACTTGGAGCCAGCTTGATACGGTCTTGGTCGACGACTCCCCGCTCAAGGCGCAGTCGCATCCATATAACCTCATCCGCATCCCCGAATTCATCTGGGATAAGGAGGACCCCGGAGAGGTACTGCCGCAGGTCCACAACTACCTGAACGAATGCAGCCGACAGGCGAACATCAGCGCATTTATAAAGAATTCGCCTTTCAAAATGGACCCCAAGTTTGTGATCTAATTGTCTGGGACAATAGCGCTGGGATGACGGGAGTTGGTGGGGACATGAATCAGAAACGGTGTCTTTCATCACCGTCGATGAAGGAGCGCATAGAAAGGCGCATCCTTGACGACAAGGGGGTTGTACATAGTAGGCATGAATGATGATTGAGACATGGCAGATTTTAATGCGAGGGACGAGACCCGATGGACGCTAACCTAGTCTGCTTGCACTGACGACGAGTCCCACGTACTTTATACCCGCCGCAAGAGCGTTAAGTAGATGATTCACTACTTTTTTCTAGAAGTAGGTAGTCGGTTTCATACAGATACCAATTGTTATTCTACTTGTAGACAGAGAGTCGTACTTTATCAATATGAAAGTTGGTAAAATAGGAGAGGGATCTTCACTTTCAGACCTCGGTCCAGAAACGCGCCAGAGACGGGACCAGACGGGTGCTGAACCAGAAATAGAAATAGAGTAGGTAGAGACCCGCAATTCCAAGCTCCGGGGGAAGGCCCCATCTGCCCATATTTAATATCCCGACGATCATTACATCACGAGAAAACAGAATAGGTAATCATTTCAAGGTGTGCTTTTTATAATTGATAAAGTAAAACCTTCTATTCTACGTGTAGCTCAGAGCTTGACAATTGAACGCGAAATTCGGCTTCTTATATGAAGAAATTATTCATCCGGAGACGGAGACAGTGACGGCGGATTGGGGATCGCACTTTCCGGGTTAGTCGATTGAGCGGAGCGGTTTGGCTCGTGTTTACCTACTTTTTTACTGATGCAAGATTTTGATAATCTCGTACCATCTCATTTCATCTCAACTTCATACTTCACATACGGTGTACCTATCATTTATTTGAATTGCATTTTTGAGGGAATTGGAAAAACATACGCATTAGGCCAAACAAAAAAAAAGGAAAGAAAGAAAGAAAGAAAGAAAGAAAGCGACGAGGAACAGGAGCGAAATAAGAGAAGGAAAGGGGGAGATAAAGCTCACTCCCTACTTAGACGCCTCCTTATTTGAACTCTACACCTTCTCTATAAAAAAGAAAGAAAAAAATGGTCGCAGCAGACGCAAATGGCAACAAGCCATCACCGCTCGTAGCCCTCTTGGCAGGCGGTATCGCAGGCGGCGTAGAAGCCGCCTCTACATATCCTTTCGAGTTTGCCAAGACGCGCGTCCAGTTATATGGAAATGAGGGGATCCGGAATCCTTTCGCCGTCGTGGCCAAGGTTGCGAGAGAGGAAGGTGTGAGGGCTTTGTATAAGGGGTGTTCTACTATGATTTTTGTAAAGATTGTCCCCCCCCCCCCTTTTTTTTGTTTTCGCGTTAGGGTATGACTAACATAAACATCACCAGGGCTCAATCGGCAAAGACGCGGTCCGCTTCGTCATGTTCGACAGCATCCGGTCCTTCTTCGAAGACCCGGAGACCCACCGTCTCGGCACAGCCCAATCCATAGCCTCGGGAATGTTGGCCGGCGTAGCGGCCTCCACAGTCGTAGTGACGCCCACGGAGAGGATCAAGACGGCCCTGATCGACGACGCGCGCACTTCGCGACGTTTCCGCTCCCCCTGGCATTGCGTCCAACTCCTCTACGCCGAACAGGGGTGGCGCGGCGCGCTATACTCGGGTTACGTGACCACTACGTTGAAACAGGTCGGCACGACGGGGTTTCGTCTGGGCTCGTATTCGGCTATCAAGGATTGGGAGAGGTCGAAAGGGTTTGCGGTTGATGGGCCGGTGGCGAGTTTTGCGAATGGCGCGGTTGCGGGGACGATTACGACGTTGGCTACGCAGCCTTTTGATACGGTGAAGACGAAGGCGCAGCAGGCGAAGAAGACGGGTACGATGGATTCCGTGAGGGCGATTATGAAGGAGGATGGGGTCCGGGGGTTTTGGAGAGGGACGGTCATGAGGCTTGGGAGGACGGTCATGGCGGGCGGGATACTCTTTACTGCTAATGAGCAGGCTACGAAGATGTTGAAGATTATGTTGGGGCAGTAGATACATCCGGGTGGCCCCTTTTTTTCGGAACGTAAAGATACGGGAGCGCAAAGTTTCTGGATAGAGGTATATGTAGACATGGGTTCATGGCCCCGGTTGCAAAAGTTAGAAATAGACCGTCACCGAACCTGCGCTATCAAGTCTACTTGATTACAATCCAGATATTTCGGCAGATAGTCAGCCAGATAAACCCAAACACCTTAGATGTACACAAACGAAAACACAAAAGAGATATATCACTGTCGACTAAAGTCCACCCACCCTCAGCTTCCCCCCCCCCTATGCCCCAATCCCCCTTTCTTCGTCCCTTAAAAAACACTCACTTCAACATATACCCAAACCACCCCTTAACAAGCGTCCAAACAAACCCCGCCTTAAACCCCGTCTGACTCTCCCCATATACCTGCGGTCTATCACCCACATCAGCCATCTTACAAGCCATCTCCACCACAGCAGGCGGGAATCGATCCGAGTTGGCGCGAGCATACGCGGCTACGAGATCATTCCCATTCGTCACGCCACCTATTTTATTCCCCCGTTAGTCAACAACTCTCACTTACATATACCCCAAAAAGAAGTAAAAGTGAAAAGAAAAGGGGGGGAAAGGAAGAAAAAGAAAGAACTAACCACAACTCCAAAACCTCCCATCCCTCCACCATCGAACCCTCCCCCCAACAAACTCCGCCTCTGGGAATTTCTTCTCCAGAACATCCTGCATTCCTCTCGGCCCACACGCCTTCACTCTTTCTTTTCCTTTTCCCTTTCCCTCTTTCCTTTCAAGTAACCCCGCCTCCCCACAGATGAATATCCCCGTACAGACACTCAAAATATCCGTCTTCCCATTCTCCCCGTGCGATTTCAAAAACGATAGCGTCTCCCGATCGAATGATGAAGAAGGATCCGGACCGGGGATAAGTAGGATATCGAGAGATCCGGGCGGGAATGAGGACGTCGTGTGGGTTGGGGGGATGGAGAGGGTCGCGTTTGCTGTTAGGGGGGCTTTTATATCGTTCCCATCCGAAGAAGAAGAGGGAGAAACGATGTAATATATCTGCACACTAGGCGCGGAAGCGGCAATGTATTTCGGTAGGAAATCTAATAGAGAGAGGTATTCCCTGCTCATCATGTGGAAGATGTCGATGCAGGCTAGGTCGAGGAGTTGGGGCGTGTTGGCTAGGAGGACGCCGATTTTTATTTCGGGGGACATCTTTTCGTTTTTTCCTCCTTTCTTCTGGACGAGGTGGTTGTTGTTGTTGATGTTGGTGTTTTTTGCTTAGATTTTATGGGAGGTCTTTAAAACTATTACTAGACCACCCTAGAGAAGAGTAGGGATGGAAGTATAGGTCGGTAGGTGTAGGTATGTAGTTAGTTCATCGTAAAAGATATAGAGGGTTTGAATGTTTATATATACCTAGGCACCCAATAATACATCTCCGGAGTCGTCCGGATAAGTAGTGTATCACCTGCCTGTAAACCCCGGATCCGTTCGGCGTTGCTGTCCGGACGGACTGTTTACTTAGGTTGCGACGGCTTTACTGAATATGGTAAGTGGGTCGATCTTTTGTCCAATAGTTTCACGTAATACGTTATAGACTAACTTGATTGGGTAGTTATGCTTGCTCCGATTAATGTCGGGCCGGTAGGGGCCGGTGTTTAATTCAAGTCACTTCTGTCTATCTAGGCTTCTTATTTGTAGATATCACAACAACTTGGGTGTTTGGATATCGAAGAAGAATAAAAACAAATCGCTCAGTTGACTGAATCGTCAGAAACCCAAGAGGAGACAGGAGTGTTCTTGCAAATAGTAGATGCTTGCTCTGCTCTGGACGCTAGTGACTTTGAGTAAAGGATACGGATTGTGACAAAATATTCGATTGTAAGATTAACATCCTTTGCAAATAATATTAATCATCAAATTGCCATATTTCTCCCCCCTTTCACAAGGTTGACGTTAAATTCGTATATCCCCTGTCCTCCTTCACAGGCTCCTCATCCCTCCACCTATTTCTTCCCAACCAACTTAGCCTCACCAGCCACAATATCCGGAATCTCCTCCTCCACACTCTTCCCCGTAGGCTTCCAACCCAAGTACTTCCTTGCCCTCTGCGCCACACCCTTCGAATTCGCGCCAAAATTCTTATAATCGCCCTCTTTCGTCTTGGCCTCTTCCAACAAACCCTGTTTTTTCGCCTCTTCGGCCAGGAGCTCCGCGTCCCTTCTCCAGCTATGAACTCCGTTCTCGGCAAAGAAATACCCGTGGGGACCGAAAATCTCCGGATTCTTCCTCTTCTCCTCATCGAGCGCCGCCTCGACAGCTAGGACAAAAAGCTGACCTAGATCGTGCACGTGCACGGAATCCCATTCGGGCGTGCCGGGACCCGCCATGACGGGTGCCGCGCCCTCCTCGAGCAGCTGGCGCGCCATGGAGTAGAGCTGGATGCTGCGCTTGTTCACCGGTCCGTGGCCGGGACCGTAGATCGTGGGGGGACATATGATTAGAGTGCGGACGCCGCCGACTTGGTTGGCTTGTTGGACGACTTCGTCGATTGCGCGGTGATGGGCTTGTTGCGGGAAGGTGAGGATTCTGTCGATGTCATCGATGTCGTGGCTGTTTTTTCTTATGTTAGCAGCTCATCGCGAATTATGAGGACGACATCCAAAACTCACTATTTCTGTTCCGGCAGCGGATCCTGTCCATATCTATCATGCGTCCAATCATACCACTGCAAGATACTCGTTCCGGAGATATGGATCCAGTATCCGGGCTTCTCATCGGTATGGCCCTCGGAAAGACCCTTGGAGATAGCTTTAGCAGCAGGTAGATGGTCCGATGAATCGGCCGTGTCTGTAATTTGATCTCTGGATCAGCTCTTATATCTATGTTAGCAACAAATACTTGATGCTTGTTCACTTACGAACTACGATATCTGCCTCAGAGGCAGCCTTCTGGATGACAGCGGCATCATCAAGATCGCCAAAGACGAATTTGGCATTTGGATATTCGGCGCGGACCGCCTTGGCCTTCTCCTCGCTGCGCACAAGGAGTGTAAATTCGATTTCAGGATGGGCTTGGCTGATGGAGTACAGCGCCTCGCCGCCGATGTAGCCTATTTCATTTTTGGTCAGTATAAGGCTGCCTGTCGTGTAGGTCCTAAAATAAGTAAAGGATCTATTGACTAACCAGTGGCACCTGTACTGATACACGTTGTTTGTTAGCGAGGGAGAAGCTAACCTAAGATGGACAGTGCCGACATGGATTAGATTACTTACAGGAAGATTTTGGTAGGCATCTTACACAACTTTGGAGTTGTTTGAATAAGTATAGTAGTCAACAAGTGATTAGAGCTCTTTCTTATCGTTTGCTGTTCTTCGTTGTCTGAGATGTGTCTTTGGAAATAAAAGCTGGATAAATCGAAGAATATATAACTGTTTTCAACAGAGGTAGTCGCATACGACAGTTGTTGACGATGATATCATTGGGTACAACCCCGCCTGACTAATAATTGTTATAGACTAGAAGGGTTGTTAGAGGCGGCCGCCCGCGGGGAAAATTTACCCCCTCATTTGTGCATACCAGCCCAACTATTTCCTCCATGATGAATAATGACCGGCTTGATTGTAGTCCATGTTTAGATTATTGTTGCTCCGCATCTGTAATGAGATGAGTAAACAACAAAGATTGTTTGAGATGTCTTTTCTATGTTTTTCTTACACAACAACAAATGTAGTGAATATCAAGAAGAAGGAGAGAAAAAGAAAAGCTTGAGATGTTTTCGAGAACACGCCGTCGCTCCCCTTCCGTTACAAATTAGAATGGGTATCTGTTGACGGTACCCTTTTTTCTTTTTTTCTTTTTGAACCTAGCCGGTTTACAAACAGTCGTGATACTCTGTCGCCGGTCTCGACGAGATCCGTAAACACCTTTTTGCCCTTGTCAAAGTGACCAAAAAAGGTTTCGTGCACCATATGGCGCTAACTCGGTCACTGAGGGGAAAAAAGACAAAAAGAAGTCTCTCGAACGGGGAATCGAACCCCGGCCACCTGCGAATTGCCTAATGACAAGCAGGTATCCTGACCACTAGACCATTCAAGACTTGAATCTGACAATACCTTGCGTAAAAGCATATAGGTAGTACTAGCCACATTCCTTGCTCTAATCATGTCCTCTTAACTTGCTAGCAAAGCAATAGATCGCAAAACCCTCCTCTGATCACCCTTCCCTAAGATGACATAGTAAATATATTTCAAGGGTTTTTACATGTTATACCTTACCGCATTCTATCGTAGCACTGTTAGATCAATATCTAAGCTTTACCTACTATAAGGTACTACTCGTATGACCTACCTGGAAATTTAGTAAACCGTTTAGCAACAGCACGCACTTCCCAACGTTAAGATCACTTTCAACTATAGAAGGAAGCAACGATCAATTTACTGTTGATCAACAGTCAAAATAATTTCCAACAATCAAAATCTTTATACTGTTGAGCGACACCCGCCTGCAGTTTACTAAACTCGCCAAGTTTTGTTACAGTACAAGATCGAAATCCATTTGAGCAAAGGTCATCCTGAGGCAACAATACTTTGTACCTGCCCCACGCATATCAATTTCAGCTACGCTATGCAATAAGTTCGAGTCAGCCTTGCCGTTTGGCGCAATACCAAGAGAGGCGAAAAACAAAAAACCTCTTTTCCTCACCTTTCCCGTATCTGGGGTTGAATATGTAAATCGACCAGTAGATAAGCCCAAAGAGAATGCTGCCCTCTTCTTGAAAGTTGGAGAATACCACATACCAAAGAATGAGAATTACCCCTCCATACACACAATAAGGTCCCCACCGATATAGTGGGCTGTTTGGGTACCGGCACCTTTCCTATCTCAGAATAGAAGCTGGCCATTGGCGGTCTGAGGATTTTGATGAATAATTTTTTTGGACCTGCAAATGGTCTTCAGTGAAGTAGGTAAAGCTCTCTTACGCTCTGGAATGTGGTTTCCCTCTGTGAAGTTGGCCTTCTACGAAATTTAAACAAGTTTGTATCTACATGTATTTAATAATCTCTTAATAAACTACCTATAGACAAAGTCAAGAATTCTAAGGGTACTGGGCATCGCTGCCTTGCAAGGCTTGAATTCTGCCCCTCTGCCTGAACACAATGGTTGTTGGTGCTTGCTGAATGAGGCAACGAGGGGCAGCGTGCAGAGCCCCACATTAGGTACCTGCCCAGACCCTGTAGATGCAGCCTAGTTCTGCTTTCGGCCATCCAGTGGGGCGCGGGAGGAAGTCGATAGCGGTCGATGGAAGTTTGGCAGCATTTCTGGTACATTCTGGTTGCCATGGGGGCCATTCTAGGCCAATCAAATTACTGGAACTTGCAGGCTGTAGTTGCCATTCCGTAGAATTCAATAGAATCCAAACCATAAAAATTGGTCTGTGCTTGATCCAAGTGCTGGATCCCGACCTCTGGAACTTTTAGATATTTCTGTGCCCTCGCCCTTCGTCTTCCCTTTCCATCTTCCTCTCAACAATCAATCCGAAACATCTTCCTTCCTGTCTTCCGCGTCTTATCTTTCGTTGAAGAGTTGATTCTTTCAGATACCCCAGGAAACCTTACACCTTAATATCCGGTAAGTCTGACATGCCTTGAAACCATCACCCCGCCATCCATCAGCCTTGCGTTGTCCCCCTCCATGTACATGCGTCAAAGCATCACCTGCCAATTCCTTGCGGTTTTGCATTTCCATTCCATTCAAGGAGACACGGACGCAATTCCCTAGAGTCCCAGTTGTATTCAAAGTCATCTTGATTATTCCACAATATTATCCCATCCTCCACGCCAAGCGGCTCGTCTACCTACCCCACCATAATCCGGCCGAAAATACACAACACAACTTGTCAACTTGCTTATACTAACAATACTCTTCTGTCTAGACCTCACATCACATCCTCCACCGCAGCCCAACATGTCTGAAACCTTCGAGTTCCAGGCTGAGATCTCTCAGCTGCTTTCTCTCATCATCAACACAGTCTACTCTAACAAGGAAATCTTCCTGAGAGAACTTGTATCCAATGCCTCCGATGCTCTGGACAAGATCAGATATGAGGCTCTTTCCGACCCCAGCAAACTAGATGCCCAGAAGGATCTGCGGATCGACATCATCCCCAACAAGGAGAACAAGACCTTGACCATCATTGATACCGGTATCGGTATGACCAAGGCTGTAAGTAACTAGCGGCACATGTTCACTTATGAGAACTCCTGCTAACATAATTCGATTAGGACCTTGTCAACAACCTGGGTACGATCGCCCGCTCTGGTACCAAGCAGTTCATGGAGGCCCTCACCGCTGGTGCCGATGTCTCCATGATTGGTCAGTTCGGTGTCGGTTTCTACTCCGCCTACCTTGTTGCCGACCAGGTAGTCGTCGTTTCCAAGCACAATGATGACGAGCAGTACATCTGGGAATCATCTGCTGGCGGCACATTCAGCGTCCGCCCCGATACCGAGGGCGAGCCTCTCAAGCGTGGTACCAAGCTGATCCTGCACCTCAAGGATGAGCAGTCCGAGTACCTGAACGAGAGCAAGATCAAGGAGGTCATCAAGAAGCACTCCGAGTTCATTTCCTACCCCATCTACCTACATGTCACCAAGGAGACCGAGAAGGAGGTTCCTGATGAGGAGGCTGAGACAGTCGAGGAGGTAGATGACGACAAGAAGCCCAAGATCGAGGAGGTTGACGACGAAGACGAAGAGAAGGAAAAGAAGCAGAAGACCAAGAAGGTCAAGGAGACCACTGTCGAGGAGGAAGAGCTGAACAAGCAGAAGCCTATCTGGACACGCAATCCCCAGGATATCACCCAGGAGGAGTACGCTGCCTTTTACAAGTCTCTGTCTAACGACTGGGAGGACCACCTTGGTGTCAAGCACTTCTCTGTCGAGGGTCAGCTCGAGTTCCGCGCCATCCTCTTTGTTCCCAAGCGCGCCCCCTTCGATCTCTTCGAGACCAAGAAGACCAAGAACAACATCAAGCTCTACGTCCGCCGTGTCTTCATCACCGATGATGCCACCGATCTCATCCCCGAGTGGCTTGGATTCGTCAAGGGTGTTGTCGACTCTGAGGATCTCCCTCTTAACCTGTCCCGTGAGACCCTCCAGCAGAACAAGATCATGAAGGTCATCAAGAAGAACATCGTCAAGAAGGCTCTCGAGCTCTTCAACGAGATTGCCGAGGACAAAGAGCAGTTCGACAAGTTCTACAGCGCTTTCTCCAAGAACTTGAAGCTTGGTATCCACGAGGATACCCAGAACCGCCAGTCTCTTGCCAGGCTCCTGCGTTACAACTCGACCAAGTCTGGTGATGAGCTGACCTCGCTCGCCGACTATGTCACCCGCATGGCCGAGCACCAGAAGAACATCTACTACATCACTGGCGAGTCCCTCAAGGCTGTTCAGAAGTCTCCCTTCCTTGATGCCCTCAAGGAGAAGAACTTTGAGGTTCTCTTCCTCGTTGATCCTATTGATGAGTACGCTATGACCCAGCTTAAGGAATTCGAGGGCAAGAAGTTGGTTGATATCACCAAGGACTTCGACCTCGAGGAGACAGATGAGGAGAAGGCGGCTCGCGAGGCTGAGGAGAAGGAGTACGAGTCGCTCACCAAGTCGCTGAAGAACGTCCTCGGTGACAAGGTTGAGAAGGTGGTGGTCTCCCACAAGCTTGTCGGCTCTCCTTGTGCTATCCGCACTGGTCAGTTCGGTTGGTCTGCCAACATGGAGCGTATCATGAAAGCTCAGGCCCTCCGTGATACCTCGATGAGCAGCTACATGAGCTCCAAGAAGACTTTTGAGATCTCTCCCAAGTCTCCTATCATCAAGGAGCTAAAGAACAAGATCGAGGCTGATGGCGAGAACGACAAGACTGTCAAGTCTATTGTTCAGCTCCTATTCGAGACGTCTCTTCTGGTCTCTGGCTTCACCATTGAAGAGCCTGCTGGCTTTGCTGAGCGCATCCACAAGCTCGTATCGCTTGGCCTAAACCTCGAGGAGGAGGTGCCGGCCGAGGAGACGCCTGCGGCTGAGGCTACGACGACCGAGACTGGCGACAGCGCCATGGAGGAGGTTGACTAAACGACTTTTACGCAGACATGGGAATCAGGATTCATAAAAAAGTTCATCGGAGTTCGGGTGGGTTTGGCCTTCGGTGTTTCTGGCACTTGGTCGATTCGGCGCAAGTAATCTTTGTCTGTTTAATCATACCCCCGATGGTGGGATGTGGAAGTATTAATCACTTCCGACCTGTGGTCAAGTGTTATACTTGACATGATACAGGACTCGTGTATTTTACATTGATGCCCTTTTACGAGATACAGGCCGGAGTAATCCGTAGACGAATGAAGAAAAGATAAGGAATTATTCTAATAATTTGTGCTTTTCTTTGACGTGATGCTTTCCAAATAAGTTGCAATGTATCCTCCGGCAATGGGCGGGATGTGATGCGGCTTTTGCTTTCATGCTCCGTTCTTGATTCTGGATGATGCGGAATGGAATGTTGCCGGGGCAAATCAATCGTTTTAGAAAGACGTTTTGAGCATCTGGAACCGATATGACCCAAGTGTTGTATTTTCCCATTCTGCCAAAGACACCGTTATTAGCCTGTAGTAGTACACCCTTTAACCTTTTGTGTATGATGTACAGTTTCCCGCCTTTATGCTGCGCAATGTTTCCGGCCATGTCAATGGAGGGAAGTTGGTCATTTCTCCAAAACCAGTGGTTAAACGTACAAATTTCAACCCGTCCCATCCTTCTTGACGCCATCTCCCCCGAACCGAAATGCTTTTATTCATACATCCCACCAATCGCCTGGGGTTTTTTTTCCTTCTTTTTCTTACAAAACTTGTTCTCCATCTCAAGCCCTGCAGATGGCATTCCAAGCAGCTACTAATGTATTATTATTATCTACGAAAGTTGTCGGGTCGATGCTAGTTTTTGTTAGTTGTTTAAGTTTTTCAACTTTTACAATATTTTTTCGAGAAGAAAAAAAAAGGGGGGGGGGGGGGGGGGGGGGGGGGGGTGGGAAAAAAAAAAACAACAAAAAAAAAAAAAATAAAAAATTTAAAAAAAAAAAGAAAAAAAAAAAACATTAAAAGTGAATGGGAAAGGAGCAAATAAAAAAAAAAAGAATTTGGGTGGTTGGGTT